>JPKC01001691.1:0-27065 GCA_000750925.1 Pseudogymnoascus sp. VKM F-4518 (FW-2643) | reverse complement strand
CCCCCCGGCGCTCGTGACGTGTCGCTGATCTTTCAGAGGTGAAACTCTTCGCTAGAGATGCTGCGGGAAATAGCGCCATCGGTTTTCTGCGATGATATATGCGGTTCTAAACTAGACTTCTCATAGAGCATAGAGCATGGAACAATTACCTTGTGGAGAGTTTGTCTGAGTGGTTCGTGATTTGTTACCGAGAAGCCACGACTTGGCGGAAAGGGATACAGGAATGATATGAGTAATCCATGTGAGTAATCCCACCGAAAGCAGAGGGTTAGGAGGCCCCAGGAGGTGCTGAGTGGGATTCTATGGAGGGTCCGGCTTAATATTTTTTTGGTGTTCTCTGAGAGGAATAAAATCTATTTTCTTAAAATATAAATGAAAAGCCAATGTCTCGTAAATTTATAGCTATCATTCTATATTTGCATGCGTGTCATGAAGTTTCCAAACTCAATAAAAGTATACGTAATCACCCCTTCCATCCTTCCCTCTATCTCTCCTCTCTCTTTCTTTCTTGCACCCCTTCCCTCGCTCCCTTCCCTCCCCACCCCTTCCCTCTTACACCCCTCCCCCTCGCTCCTCCCTCTTTCTCTCCCCCACCAACTCTCTTATCCACCCGATATCTCCTGTGAGACCTAAATGGTGATTTCAAAACCCACCACAGTCCTAACAGCACATCATAATATTCATGCCAAATGGCAAAGCAAGCAAGATGTAATCTGCGCCCTGAAGGAATCAAAAGGGGCCCGTACACAGCAGTGTTTATGAGGCCAGTAGCACCATGCAGACTCCATCGCCGCCGCTTCAAGTGTTTACAAAAACTGTAACCTTTCTCTAATAAGAATCCTACCTCGACATCGGGAACTTACGTACAGACATGCTTGCATTAATATATCCCTCGCATAAATCTGCGTACCTGCGATATCCCGGTTTATTATCCAAGATATCAATTACCCACCCTCTATTCCCTGTCTCCCCCATCTCACCCTCCTCCATCGAGATGCTCTTTTCAGTGATAAAGACTTCCTCATGCAAGCCTTTCAATCTATCCGCCTTATGCAAGTACTTACTATGCGCTGGCCCGTCCATCCATGACGGATTGATCCAGGCTTCGTCCGACTGTGGATCCATGGTCAATGGTCTATTAGGACTGCGATAGTCCCCTCCTAATTGTAGCGCGGGGTTAAATTCATTATCGAACCCGAACTTCAGAAACTCCCAACGCCCATCACCGCGGCCCCATGTTATCATCCCCACTGTGCCGCTCTTCCCAACCGGAAGCTCTAGTAAGCGCTTCTCATCATCCCAGGCAATATGTGTTGTGGTCACTGTTGACAACGACACCTGTTCGCTCTCTGTCTTCGCCACCGTATGGATCGGTGATGAGAGATTCCGCAGGTAAAACCCATAGAATCGCTCTGGTTCCAGGGCCATGCCCCACAGATGCTGCTGGACGAACACATCCCTATACGTCAATTTTTCCGCCAGCTCCTCCCTAAAAACTAATCTATCCTCCCCCTGTAGTGCAACGCGTGCGTGCTGGTCGGCCTGAGGAAGAAGCCGTAGGAAAATTCCCACACGACTATCCGGCACTCCCGCACGCTCGCAATCTAGTGCCGCGAGATACGTATCCATAGCCCACGGCAGCATGGGGAGCCGAATCGACAGGCCAAGATTTGTGACGGTGTACGGGGTCTTGTTCCAACGCTCGCGTGTCACGACGATATCGGCGCACCCTGCGAAGTCGGCTGGTGACCGCGCGAGTAGACCCCGTGCGCCGGGCTCGTTGGAACTCCATGCGAACAGCGAGTGGTCGGCGGAGTGCTTCATGATCTCCTCTTGCAGGCGGATAAAAGCCCGCTCGCCCTCGCCGTATAGCATTGGCATGTTGACCGCGAACAGCCCGAACAGACAGTACGCTGCGTCCTCTGGGACTGTCGTCTCGCGCCCCGCAGCCCAGGACATGCGCCGTGCAATGCTAAACGCCGCTAGGTTACCACCATTGAGTGCATCCATATCAATCCCTGTTTTGGCCACAATGGCTGTGCCCAACGTCGCCTTCGTCCCGATCTTGCGCCACGACACGTTGTAAAACTCCACCTTCGCAGGGGCCAGAAGCTCCTGCAAAGTCCATCCGCGCGAGAACCACGCACTACTCGCAAAAGCCGCCGCGCCCGTGTCTGCCCCCACGTTGTCATCCTCTACGTCTGAGAGAAAGGCATAGCACACCACCGCCTCGTGGTACCACCGGTACATCGAGTTGATAGCCGCTGATAGCTCGGCGCTACTACTCTTGTCGATGCAGCATGTATCCACCCAGGCGTACCTCAGCCCGTCACGAGCCGCCAGCGCGCATGTCTGCACAATCTTGGCATGGCCGGGTTGCTCAAGGGAGGTGCCGTCTTGCATTCCCTGGAGGGAGACCTCCCCGTCGTGCCAGCGGTGGGAGAGGACTGCGTAGGGGGGTGCGTGGCCGTCAAAAAACATTTCGATGGCGAGGGTGGTGGTATTTATGAGACGCATTGTGCTAGTTGGGGTGCACAAGGCGTGCGGGGAGAGAGATAATTCAAATTTTCGTCAATGTGGGAGTTTTGAAGGCATTCACGGTAATATTTGTGGAAACTAGTAATCGCGGTGGAAATGTTAGTCCGCTGCATCGCTTGACAAGAAGGATGGCCGTGCACGCATCATCTCTTGGTAGATGATCATCAAGAACATCGTGCTCAACGCCGAGTGTTTGGGTATTATATTATATGTGTATCATAGGTATCATAGGCTCGCTGCATCTCAACAGGTGTGCAATAGCCCCTTTCAAGGATTTGATGCGACTTTCTCCTTCTCACCTCGCCTTCGGATTTAACCAAACTCTTAACTCGTGAGATGCCTTCATGAGGCTTTCCCCAAAGCTTTTGATAATTTTCCACAGCTGCTTTGGGATGTAAATAATCACCCAACCAAGTGCGTACACAATGCACCAGAGGAGCCCACCGACCATCCCAAACAGTGCTATCAACACTTTGTAGGATGTCTCACCGAAGGTTCCTATCCAAGACAGGATTATCTTCGGAAAAGTCATAAATACGGCCTTTAGGACTTCAACGAAGCCATTCCAAACATCAATCAGCGTAACTCTCCGAAGGAAAGATATGACGGCCTCCACCACTGTTGACAGGAGCGAGACAATCTTCAAGATGACATTCCAAGCTGCCTTTGCGGAAGACGTAATTATGCTCGAGATCCAACGCGCCAGGATACCAAGGGCTTTTGGTAACCTTTCCGAGACCAGTTTCCACAACCATATCGAAATCTTCTTAATCCATCCTGGTAGGGTCTTGGTTCCAAATTCCCAACAAGCTCGAGGTATTTTCGCCAAACCTCTACCAACTCCTTTCCCAAGTCGTATAGCCCTTCCTGGTAGCTTAAGTAGTTCCTGCTTGCACCATGGTCCAAAATTCTTTCGATTTTTCCAGCACCACGTACAGCCCTTTAAGATCGGCTTGACCATTGTGTTCTTTGGGATGTCCCACAAAATGAACTTCGGGACAGTCCAGCCGAAGAACTCCAGAAAGTCGAAGATCCTTGATACGGCCTTGGCCGCACGCCGTAGTGATTTTCTGTGTGTGTGCTTCCATCTTTGGAACCCTCCCAATCTCCGTGGTGGCAGGTAATCAACTACTTCTTGGTGGCCGTTCTCAGCTGCAAGACGGAGCGCGATTTGACCGTCAGGGGCCACGATGGAGTCGTCGCACTGGTAATTTTCCATCAGGAGTTTCACAAGTACAAGGCAGCCTAACGAAGCTGCGTGTTGAAGTGGGGTACGGATAACGTGAACAGTTCCCTCGATACTATCATAATATTGGGACTAAAATGTGTTAGATAAAGTTATTAAATCAAAATAACAATTTAACTTACAGCAGAACCAAGCTCATCTTTGTCTGCTCCCAAATCGAGAAGCTGCTTCACCACCCGCACATTCTTTTTACTCACCGCGCGTAGTAATGGAGTCTCCTCAGCCCGCTTTGTGTTCGGCGTAACAATGTCATTCGCGATCAAGTACGCGATCACATCCTCCTTTCCCAGATCAATTCCCAAGAACAAACTTGATATGGCGAAAGTATTTTCTTTTGCATCCCTCTCATCCCAGGGCTTTGTTGACGAAGGATAAATCTCCGTATATTGGCGCCAAGTCTCTAGATCCCAGGTTATATCGTCGCGGCTTAAAGTTGCACTGCTGTTCCTTCGGACGTGGAGAATGCTCTGAAGACCAGAAAGTTCTCTGACGTATCCAGGGAGGGATTCTGTCCCAGGCTCATACTCAGGCGGCGTCGGTTCTGTTCCCGGGTCATACTCGGGTGGCGCAGGTTCTTGCGATTCTTCCGCCACCTCATGATGCTTGTCGGTGCTCATTTTGCTAGATATTGTATTTCGAGATGGTTAAGAAAATGGTCACCCAAGACGCATTCTCCTCTTCTTATCATGATGAAGCTGGATTTGCATGTGAAACGGGTGAGATTTAGCTTTTAGGGCTGAGTATTCATGGCGGTGGCTGGTGTGAGAAATGGCGTTTCTTGGCTTGGTTTCTGCCTGGTGTGTATTGGCCGCCAAATTGCTCGTGCCGCCCAAAAGTTCCAAAAGGGACCGTGCATAGTTGGGAATTGATTCGAGCATTTCGATTTCAAAGATACTGGCTCCTCAAAAGACAGAATGATAATTATGGCCTAATTATCGAGCATCTTTATTTTGTATGCAGTTGCTGCAAATATGCAAAGTAATAATGGAACCCACGCATTTTTTCTGGCCCCTACCTATGTTGTGCACAGTCCCCTTTTTGGATTATTGAACGCACGGGTAACTTGACTATGAGGTCTTCAGCCACAGACGTCAGCCTCATTTCATTTATCTCGTGATACACTACTATCCACTTACGCCCCAAGCAATTATTTCCGTGGCTTTGGATATCCATGGGTGGGACAGATGGGGAGTATCTGAACAAAGTGAGCGATGGGATTAACCTCGGACGTGAGTAACACAAGGGGCGTCTAAATGGCGACGACGTCAAAGGACGCAGAGAGTGCAGATCAGAATGCCGCCCCGCTCATTGTCACATCTCTCAGCTTCATGCCCGACGCTCAAAGGACAAATGGCCATAGCAAAGGGCGGGAGGCGCGGTCGCCAAAAACCCAAACTGTCTGCCCAGCTTCCTCCGCCGTTCCTGTCTCACCTATTCCCATGACAAACTACTAAGCTAAGCTTAACTTGCCACCTGCAGCTTGGCCCCTGCCCCACCCTTGAACTGCGTGCGTGGGCCTGGCTGGGCCCTCTCGTCTGATTTTCCGTCTTGGCCTCACAGCAACTGACGCCCCGTTGTTGCACCATTAACCATAAACCATGACATTACGCTTCACCAAACTGGAAACTCGATATGTGCGCAGATGTGATGGCAAGCTACGTGCATGCGCGTTGGGCGCTGGCGGCTGTCATATTCATGGGGTTAGTCGCTGCGGAGAATTGGAAGGGTTGGCACGGAACGTTGATCGTAATGATGAGGCTCCTCAGAAGCATGGCGCGGCTTGGTAGTCGGGATGGCGATCCTACACAAACAGAACTCATCCAGGGTCCCAATCAAAGGCTGGTTAGGGATCTGCTTTTAGATTTTTAGAATGCGGGTGCTAAAACAATCCATAACCCTGATTTATGGGCATAATATTGATGGCGGGATCTTCCGGCTGACAGGCCCGGCTCAAGTGGTATAAAAACTCTCGAATCTCTCACATTATGTTGGGCTGGATATTAGGACATCTCTCGACATCTTTGCGTTGAGTCGCCCAACTGTCACGAAAATTCGAAGACAGTTTGCAACCATGTTCACTTTAAAGAATGCCCTCGTAGCGATGCTCGCCTTTGCAGGAGTAGTCGTAGCGGTGCCCGTCAATAGCCCCGTCAGAGTCACTATAAACGCCACTGATGTGAGTGTGATCTCCGAGCAACATATTGGACCTTCGACGGCTGTTCATAGGTGTTTATTTTCCATTATATATACAGTACCTCGCACTCTACTCCTCTTCTCGTCAGATTGGCACATTTCGTACTTTATATCTCAAGATACCTTGTGATGACTTCCCTTCTCAGTTGAACTCTGTACGCCAACTAGTGGAAAATACACCCAACCTACTGGATTGTAAGTTGTCTTAAATTGCGTCGCAAAATAATGTCACACAGGCTCTAACGATAGGAAGACATTCCAGGTCATCAACCCTTCCACTTAAGAAGTAATTACCTCTGTTAAAGAGGCTACGGAAAAGGACGTCCATATTGCCGCAGCAACGGCGCGCAAGGCATTTGAGGGGCCGTGGAGAAAGGTGACTCCAGAGGATAGGGCCAAGCTCACGGTTGCCTTCACTGGTTCAACGATTACAGGCCGCTAGGTTATGGATGATGCAGCTTCATCCAACTTAAAGAAGGTTACACTTCAGCTTGGCGGAAAGTCCCCGAATATTGTTTTCAATGACGCCGATCTCGCGAACGCTATTTCTTGGATAAAATATTAATATTACAATAGCCATGGATCTTTAAGTAACTGCTTCGCAGTGCTGCGTTCCTCTGGCAGCCACTTAAGCATTGACCTAATAAATCGAATAAACAACTGCTTCTCTTCTCCAGAAAGTTGCTTCTCAAGACTATCTAGGGAGAGCAGCGGCACAACTGCATCTTCACTAGCAATCCAGGTGCCTATATGTACGTCAAGTTAGCCCAAACCCTGCGGTGGGGCCAACATAACATCCAACACAGAGGCAAGGCGCTTACCGTTCGGGTCAAAGCATTGCCCTGTCGTCTCACTGCGTCCAACAAAATTCCCTGGGCGGTGGCCCAATCAAGGCAACCATAAGAGCGAAATGCCTGAACGGGTCGTGACCGCCTCTCGCGTCAAATACGTCGCCAAACAGGTGCTCGCCTTCGAATAGGTCCCAAATCTACCGAGTGATCAGCAAGGCCAAGAACGGCGAAAGCGCCATACTTACTAGTCCTGCCAGATTCCATATATCCGCAGCACTTCCCCACGGCATGTCAAACATAACCTCTGGCGCCCTGTAAATATGCGGCTGGACAAACGGATCAGACTCCTGTGAGGCTCCAATTCGTGATTCGCCAAAGTCACACAGAGTTGGGAGTCCGTAACCTTTTGCCTTATCGGGTCTCCGGAATTTTCGGCTCTTCTAGATAATACGCGACTGATCAACCTGCTTCCTGGGGGTGGGACTGTCGACTTCTGCCTTCGCGGAGTCGGCCAACATGCCGTCGTCTTCGATACTGAGCATTACGTTATCAGTTTTCAGAACTAGTTCCAGTTAGAATTAGATCTCCGTATAAGATAAATGCGATGCGTGTTACCACCATGAATTACCCTGGCTTCAGTATGCAAGAAATCGAGGGCCAAAAGAAGGCGCGTAACTGTCATTTTGAGAAGTGCCAGATCAAATGGACGCGGGTTCAGTCCCATCATCTCAAGAAGCGACATATGCATCGGCTGCAGCACCAGACAGTGATGCCTGCCATCAGGCCCTTGGAGATCAAATGAATCGTAATACTCGCGGGTCAGTGCCTTCCCTGGATGCGGAGAATTGATTTTCGTGATGTGGTCGTAAATTTTCGCCTCTTGGCTAGGCAATTTCGGCAGAGATGTGGAGATTTTTAATACTCTATAATGTTTATCCCTACGAGCGACCTGTTACGGGGGGGGATGGGAGTTGTGCGCAATGAGGTCACGCACTGGAGATCTTGACATAGCCAACTTGTTGAGTACGCGCCATAGCCAAGTTTTCCGGCGACGTGGTACCGGGACTTGTATACCTCTCTGATATTGACTGGGTAGTAGTGCTCAGGTTTATAGTAAGGTAGAGTTTCTTCCTCGACAGGAATTTCCAGTGGTAGAGAAATGTATGAAATGGTGGAAGTTTTTCTTGATGAAGATGGCTGTCGCAGAAGGAATTTTCCCCACGTGGTAGGGCGTGATGCCATGCCTGCCACCTTGTAAAACTAGCCTTTGGTGTTGCTTCTAAAGTTGGGGTTGAAGGCGGCGACAAATTATGTGGGAAGTGGACCAAAATCGACAAGGGGGCTGTCGCTCGAGGTAGGTGGAGATCTAAGATCTAGACCGTGGGGATGTGGGCGTTGGGATGTGGACTTTGGGATGTGGACTTTGGGATGTGGACTTGGGATGTGGACTTGGGATGTGGACTTGGGATGTGGACTGTGGAGCGTCGACTGTGGGAGGGATGTGGACTGTGGGTACTGTGGGAAACTGTGGGGTATTGACTGGGGGCTGGTGGGATGTGAAAGTGGACATGTCTTGGCAATCTCAGGTTTTGGAACTAATTTGTGCCGCGGCTTGTCTTGCAACTTCGTGGAAGTGGACACTGGGAACCAAATTCCACTGGGTATACCGAAACTAACATTACTGTAGACGCGTCGGTCTCGTTTGTGAGCTCTTGGGCTAGGCCCAATTAACGTGGTATTGTAGATACTCATGCCGCTCTCTATTTCTGTTATAAGCCTCGTATCTCCAGTTGCCCTTACTCTCCCATGCCATGACCATTCCTCCTGTTGGGTTATATACGAGACTATAGCATTCCGCAGTCTTTCTTTTTCTCAAACTTTGTACAATGGCGACTGTCGACATGCAAGTAGGCTTAGCTACAGGCCTTCCGAAACATGCAACGATCCCTGCAATACACAAGGAAGTTGCACTGGGGCAATTAGCAACCGAGACGTCACCATCAGAACCGATCTTAAAGCAGCTTACGATAGAAGAAAAAGTCCAACTGCTATCCGGCACAAATTTTGTTTGCACGGCAGGTGTTGCTCGTTTGGGTATTCCTTCATTGAAGGTAAATACAGGAGCCTTGAGACATGATATCCGCTGACAATTCTGTCCCCACAGGTAGTTGATACTGTGAATGGCGTCAAAGGCAGCGATCTCCACAATGGAACTTCGACACTCTGCTTCCCGAGTACAGCTTGTTTAGGGGCAACCTGGAACCGGGAACTGCTTACTCGCATGGGGAAAAAGCTTGCGGCGCAAGCAAAGTCCAAATCTGCGCAAGTAATTTTAGGGCCTTCCATGAATATGCAGCGTGATCCTCGCGGAGGCCGAAATTTTGAATTTTTCAGTGAAGATCCATTACTTACGGGAGAACTTGGTGCAGCACTGGTAAATTCCATTCAATCGGAAGGAGTTGGTGCGTGCCCAAAGCATTTTGTGGGCAACGAGTGTGAGACAAAGAGGAGAATACAAGATGTTACCGAATCCTTGGACGGGAGGACGATGAGAGAGATCTATCTGGCACCTTTCCAGGTCATGCTTCGCAACTCCGATCCCATGGCTATCATGACAGCGTAAGGCCCCTCTGATTCTGGATCTGAAGATGTGTGCTAATCTTGGATAAGATACAACAAAATTGATGGCGTATATTGCAGCGAAAATATCCCGTTGATACAGGATATTCTTCGAGCTGATTGGGGATATAAAGGCTGTGTCATGTCCGATTGGTACGGAACCAACTCTGATATTGCAGCACTTAAAGCAGGCCTAGATCTGGAAATGCCAGGCCCATCCGTCTTTCGGGGTGCATCACTGGTTGAAAATGTCCAGAATGGAACAGTGGATGAAAAACTAGTGGATCAGCGACTTGCGAGCGTCTTACGGCTGATTGGACGAACTGCTGAAAGCCACTCGACGGAACCCGAAAAATCTCTCGACGATAAATCAGGAAACAACCTGGCCAAAGAGATTGGGACAGAAGGTATCGTTCTGCTACAGAATAGGAAGTCGGTGTTGCCTCTACAGAGAACTCAGAAGTTAGCTGTGATCGGATCCGCTGCAACTACTCCACCAATATCTGGAGGTGGTAGTGCAGCTGCGCCGCCTCAGTATCTCCAACGGCCGATTGATTCGATTAAAGCGCTACATTCATATCCGGAATCTGTAAAATGTTCCGGTGGTGTGAAGGTACATGCTACTATTCCAGTCTGTGCTGAAGAGCATATATTCGCACGAAATGGCGAGCATGGTGTTGATGTGAGCTACTTCAACGATGGAATTGAAATTCCAATCACCGAAGAATTTCAAAAACTTCCTCAGGTTGTCATGCTCGGTCGAATTAAGCCAGGACTGAAGGCAGAAGGATTTCATTATGAGATGTCTACTACTCTCATTCCCACCACTACTGGGCTGCATACTATAGGAATCCAGGCCACTGGTTCTTTTCTTCTTACGATCAATGGGAAAGACGTAAGTATATCCACGTATATCCTCTTCTAACTAGCTAACACTTCATTATAGGTTCTGTCCGAGGCAGTTTCTGGAGTCACAGTTGAAGACTTTCTTTTCAAGCCTACACGCCTCGAAGTTTGCTGCCAAGTCACAATGAAGGCAGGAATGCCCTACTTCTTAAAGTTGGTAGTCCAACCGCATAAACCAGCAGCAATGACAGGCGAGCCATTGGTCCATGCTGCCAAACTCTGCTATATAGAGGAGTATTCTGATTGTGACGCAATCTCCGAAGCTGTCACTGTTGCAGAGAACGCAGATACGACTATCATATTCGCAGGTCGCAATGCAGAATATGAATCCGAAGGTTTCGATATGCCTGAAATCACTCTACCTGCTAACCAAGTAAAGATGATCAAAACAGTGGCAGCCGCGAGTCGACGAAGTGTGCTTATTCTCCATTGCGGAAATCCAATCGATGTGCGAGACTTCATAGACGATGTTGATGCAATTATCTGCGCCCATTTCTTGGGCCAAGAAGGAGGTAATGCTCTTTCCGAGGTTCTGTACGGCAAGGTAAACCCAAGTGGCAAGCTTGCTGTAACTTGGCCTAAGAAGTTGGAAGACACGCCCTCATATCAAACTTTTCCGGCTGCTGAAACGACTCGGGGATGGGAAATTTCGTGCGGTGAAGGAGTAGGATTGGGATACCGACATAATTGGGTTAATTCACCTCAATTTGCCTTTGGGTTCGGATTATCATATACGTCGTTTGAGCTTTCATCTCTCAAAGTAACAAGGCCCGGCAATGAAACCGCTGTTGGCGACAATGAAATCATTCTGGAGGTAGTCTTATCCAACACTGGATCCGTCAGTGGCGCGGAGGTTGTACAAGTATATGTCGAGGACGTGGCCTCATCTGTCCCACGGCCATCTCGAGAACTAAAGGCTTTCGAAAAAATCCACCTCGAGCCACAAACTTCAGAGACGATCAGATTTTGCATCAAAGAGAAGTACGCCTTTAGCTATTGGAATGAAGAGGCCAGGTGCTGGCGTGCGGAGGCGGGTGAGTTTAAGATACACATTGGCGATTTGGTCGCGCAAGTTCATCTTGAACAAGATTTTTCTTGGAGCGGACTATAGATCTTTAGAATCACAGGAACTGCTTTAACTTACTGTATCAATGTTACTGTTTTTAGACCTTTAGTATGAGAATGTATATATTCGAGACATTAGATACGATTGTTACCATCTGGTGTCTCAATTCTTCCAATCTCGCAAAGCACTTCGTAACAATGCAACTCGAGAAGGTCTATTTTTAAAATGTATACGCACAGCTTACTGCTGGTACTGCGTTTAGTGATGCTAAAGCAGTTTGAGCTACAAACTTAATATGACAGCCCGACGGAGCCCAACATATCACACCCCTCATTTAGTACCATTATTACAACGCCTAATAAGATCCCTTTGTGCATCACAGTTACGGTGGGATCTTTAAAACTACATACAAACTGTCGAGTCATGGATAATAAGTAGGACTATAATGACACTCTTCTATTCTGCTATGAAGTGATCATCTTCACTATACCAACAACGATTTCTACATCTTTTCCTTCGACAACCAGTGTCCCATTTTTAGAAGTGTTCTTTTCAGAAGAGTCTAATAACCAACCATAAGGTGGAGTTACCACACAGTGAGTTCCTCTCGGAACCGTTACCCGAATCTGCCCTTTACTATTTCCATCTTGTATTCTTAATGACATTTGTATAATACCAGCGACTGTTTTCAAAGTAACATCAACCTCGGACAATCCAGCAAGAAGCGGCTTAACACACCATATCTTCCACCCCGGTTCAAGCGGCATTAAACCTCCGAGATATTGAGGTAAAAGAGATGTTGGCCAAGTTGACCAACCATGAGCAAGTGAAGTGTCGTGCCCAAATGGCGTGCCGTCGGGTTTCATTGCTTCCCAGTGTGCGCCGGAGTAATTGTCATTGGATGGATTCGCCATTATGCCCCAGACGTGCTTGATAAGTTTGATTGCCGCCTCGGGATCATTGTCAATGAAATGAGCCTCTGCTGCAAAGCCGGCTGCATAAGGACTAATAATCTTAATCGTATCCCAACCTTCGATTCCCTGGTAAGCTGTAGGGTTTCCAGTATAGTCAGGTCTTAGCCGCTCTGACTTGGGTGGTGCAATACCAGCCGTAACAGCGTAGGAGTTTACATCTTGGCAGATACCTAGTGGATTCGATGTGCAACTCATCTTCATCACTTGCCCTTTCTCGCTCCATAGATGCGTCCTCATATTGCGTTTAAGCGACTCTAAACGGCTTGTATAGCAATCGGCCATATGAAGCGCACCGCTCATTCTTGCCATTGAGGTTAACGCCTCATAATATGCCAAATTTATCTTAGCTGAAGCTCCAAAGACAGGACCGCCCAGAGGAAACCAGTCCACTGAAAAAGAGTTAGAAAGTCAATATATGATGGGGGATTTGTAACCTACTTGAAAGCGGCGGTGGCGCAACAACCAAGCCGCGGCTATCCAGGAACGTCTCAGTGAACCGCAAAAGCTTCTCTAACTTATGCCAAACCTCACGGACAATATTCTCGTCGCCAGTGTAAAGCCAATAATCCTTGATTGCTGTGATTAACAACAGTGAATAACTTAGGGAGTAAAATTTATCAGTTGGTGGCTCCCTGCTTTCGTCATGAAGTGGTGCTTGTGCCGGGCAAAGATTTCCCAGATACCCTTCAGCCATTTGGTGGCTGGTTAAGAGTTCAATGCTACCCCGAATAGCCTCAAAACGGCCTGTCGAATAATAGAGCGATCGTCCCATGACGTATAGATCCCCCCCGAATACAGCTCGATCTCTTTTTGCACCATCTATAGTACAGGGGACCTGATTCGTGCCAACGGCAAAATCAACCATTGTGCGTTGCTTGTTTTCTGGGAGCAAGTTGTTCTCATATAAGATCTGGCCATCGGTGTCCGCAACGATTAAATTGCGGTATATAGCTGTATAGGAAGACGGCCCACCAAATGCGATCGACCCAGTATTGTTTACAGCGCCACCTAGGAGAGGGTAGATGTTCAAATCGTCCAGAGTAGCAACCATGTCGCCATCTATTTCTAACGCCACAGAAGCGCCAATAGTGGAGACCCTTACCGCAATCCAGCCAGCCAAATTTTTATCTCCCAAGCTCCATGACCCCCGGGGAGTGCTTGGAAAAACACTGTTGATATGAGATAGCCCCTCGAATGCGGAAATCAAGCGTTTTTCAACATCCAGACAGAAGATGAGTCCATTTGCAACCATATGGATGCCCCAGCTTGCACCTGATTGCTCTATTAGAACATCAAAGTTTACTGTCACATCGGCCCAGCGTGTGCCTTGTCTGCAAGGAGCCCAATGTTGACCGAGGACTCTTGTACCACTATCCGTGACTTCCCAGCTTGGAAGGGTTTCTCCTGCTGCCATAGTACACATCTCGACGGTCCTAACCCCATCGTTGTAAATCTTGTTTAATGTTTCATCCGAGCATCGAAATGAAGAGGATATCGTTGGTGTCTTATGACGTAAGTCGCGGAATCCAATGACTGAAAACTTGACAGTGGATTTGGGTGTGCGTAGGATGATCTTCTGGTATCTTTGTGACTGTTGAGCATGCCTGGCTTCTAGTCTGGTAGGCGTGTCGGAAGTCTTGACTTTATAACTTTCCCGACGGTATGTGTTCATGGCGTTTGAGAACAAAAAGAATGGCCCATCACCTGTCATTATTAGCGTTGGCCGCAGGATCGATTGAATCTTTGCCCACCTTGCTCGTTATTAATACCCTCCCGGGTCTCACTATATATAACATCAAACTCCACAGTCTCATTTTCACTGGTGGCGGCTGATATTTCGAAAACAGGCACACCTCCTTCACATCGTCCGTAGTCTAAGATGATCTCTCCAGAGGTTTCGTCGATAGTGGATATTGAGATAGGCGAGTACACCGTCCCAGTGATGAAACCAGAACGCTTTTGAAAAATAGCACATACTACCAAGGCGTCATTTCTTTGAGGCACTGGCAAGAAGGAGCAAATATGTGCGAGAAATTCTTGAGAAGAAAGCGTTACTCGGTTGAGAAATGCGCTGAGAGTCGACGGCTTGAGGCCATTTTGGGTGACCAGATAAGAGGCCATTCTCGACCTTTGGCGTGATAGTCCCACCAACCAGGCTAGCATTAATCTTACAATTCCTTCCTTCCATGCTGCGACTTAGGCATTATTAACTATATATTTACGGAACTATAGAAAAAAGTGGTTTTGAGCTGTTGACCGTACTGTTCACTGTAGGCTTGGCTTGGTGTCGATATTCCGATAGTTTAACCAGGGTCACTGTGGGTCTATTTGATGTGAGCCGGACATGATTGGCACTGAGCATCCTCGGTACAAGCGACCCGCTCAGGAGCGAACCGTGACCCCGGTTAGTGTAAGGGTAATTGTCCACTGCACCCACCCAATCGCCCTGTCCACTTCCAACTGTCCACCATCATGGAAAAACACATCCACCCCTTACTCTCATCTTCACTGTCCGTCAAACCACTGCACAACACAAGTGGACAAGAATAGTGGCCACATCACAAAAGGTGCCACCAATGCCGCCAGTATCGCCATCATTAGGCACTTCGACTGCGTCAACGAACTGTTTCGTCTGTTCGCAATGCCAGAGGAGCTTCAGTCGGAGAGAAAATCTTTCCCGGCATCTTAGAACACGTAGGTGAATGTTTTGTGACGCTGCATTAAAGCATTCTTGTCTGTCGAAGTTTGTTCCTTCTTTTTTCCAGTTTATTACAGTCTGATACGACACAGCACTCTAAAGTCATGCCTGTTTTAGAGTATAGCTCGAAGATATATTATATACACAGAACGCGAACAACAGCTGATTAATGGAGCCCTATAGACCGATCGATAAATACACATTCATGTTCTATATGCTCAAAAACCTTCACTAGAAGCGATATACTAAAGAGGCATGAAGCATTACACCTACGGAATGATGACATTACAAATGTGGCCGGCGAACGTAGCAGGGTCAGTAAAAGAAGGAAAAGGGACCCGACAAAAACAATCATCAATGGCTCTCACTTGATCACACAGCCTGGGAATCACGTTGCTCCTTCCGATGCGACGCTTCTTGGACAGGACCATTCTCCATACGTTCTGCAACATGGCACCGACAACAGTACAAGTCACTCCATTCAAGCCGCCCATTCCGACGTTACACTCTCCAGTTCTCTTGGAGATACCCCAGCTCAGCCTGGTTCAGAAACTGCCGACACGACTTGGCGTCACTTTGCAAATCTACCATTAGATTTTTCCTTCTTGCTTCCTCCTACCATGGACAACTGGTTTACAGGAGAATTTTACTCGGCGTTGAACGAGACTGCCATTGGTTGGGATGACGCTAATACATTTCTTGGCCCAACGCTGTCAACCGATCGATGGAATGCGAGCAGAACAAGGCAGGAAAATTCACAGTACAACAGTTACCACCCTACGACTGGTGGACCTCATACAACGAGGCTAGCTAGGGCTACACCGTGCGATGCTCCTGCAGCGGGACGTGTAAGTCGGGCATCTTCTCCACTACATGAGGCGTCCGGCGAGGATGGACGGCCGTTCCCATGGAACCCAAGATCATCTCAGTTTCCGAGAACCGAATTGATATCAATTGCCGAGGATGACCCTCTATACCTGGCGCACAATCCTAAATACAACATTTCTGTCAAGACTTATCAAGCTATTGTCGATTGGTTAGATTGGATATATGATCATCGCCTGGCCGAAAGCTCTCCTCCTCTAAATATTCCAAGCTTGGATGTTATAAATCTGTTCATCGCACTCTTCTTTAAGCATTGCCATCCCCAAATGCCTGTCATTCATCTGGCCACTTTGGTGATGGACGAAGATCTTCCTCCCGCCTTGTTGGCCGCCATGGTCGTTATTGGCGCCAAACACAGTCATCAAAAGCATACGAGATCATTTACCATGATGCTTCTTGATCGGGTGAGACGCGGATTGCTAATGAATATTGAATACGACTATGGGCTAGGGAGAGAGCCTATGATTATCTATGCCTTACTTCTAGTCTGTGATACGGGCCTGTGGTGCGGGAACAATCGTTCCTATGAGCTTGCAGAATCTCTACGAGGGTCTGTGGTGAATTTATGCCGGCGCAAGGGCTTTGGTAATGATTTTTCGCGGACTCCGATCTTGAATCAGGATACCGTATCAGCTAAAGGTATCGAGGTTCGATGGAGAGGGTGGGTATCTGATGAGAGCCAAAAACGGCTCTGCTGGGCTGTTTACATGCTCGACTGCCAGTTCCCAACTCTGCTGAATTTGCCCTCCACCATTTCGCGAAGCGAGTTATCTGCACTAGAGTGTCCATGCGACGAAGAGTTCTGGCAGGCTCCCTCAGCGCGGCATTGGATACGCTTACTCGGGCCAGCCTCTGTCCCGCCATCGATATCCCTCACTACTGCGGCTTCCCCTTTCATTGTGCCTCACGTAGCTGACGTTACTGATCCGCGAGGTTTACGGAGCGACCGGCGCGACTGGCGGTCTGAGCTTTCTCCTATGAAGCTTAACCCGTGGAGCCAATGTATTGTTCTTCTTGTGATACTAAGTCAGCTTTATGAATACTCTCAAGAGGTAGTACTTGCGGGAAAGATTTGTGGTGGCGATGTTTCATACGACAATAGAGGTACAAATTGCGACTCTACTGGTCGCACGGAATTTCCAAGGGATACTGCCAACCAAATGAGAGAAATGCTAAGAGGCCCTTCAGAGACGGAAGGATGGGCCATCTGGAAGCATCTTACCAAAAGAAAGACGCAACTTTTAGGTGACTGGCTCCAACTCCCATATTTCATTGCAACATGTCACAAAGATGCATACACTAACATTCCTATAGAATCACTTAACAGGTGGAGAGAAACATACTATCACCCTTCAAAAAATCTACCGCGGCTATCCAATGCGTCGGATAATTTCCAGGAATCCTCTATTTTACTCTATAACCTTGGCCGACTGCTTCTTGAGATATCACTCACCGACCTTCAAGACGCAATTGGCAAGTCTGGGGCTTCGAAGATTCCTGAAGCAATGTCAAACTTATCAAATTGGGTCAGACTGTCTCCGCAGTCGCTGGATGCAGTACTCCTATGTATAGAAACGATCGATTCACTCGCGCCAGCCAACCACAACGCATCCGCTGACAAACGCTCGGCGATGAGATACAGTATCCCCAGCATCATAACTGTCTTCCTCTGCCATATCACTCTTTGGGCCTTCATCAATGTCGCGGGCAGAGAACAAAAACAAAAACTCATGCATCTGATTGAGACTAACGATAAAATAAATTCCGGTCAATTTGCTGCGGTAGTAAAGAGAGTTCTTATCCAAAATGGCGAAAATGGCGAAGACGGCACGAATTGCATGTCTTCCTCATCAAATGCTTCGAAATTAATATTTCGAAGTGCCGCGGAGGTGCTTACACGCATGGATGGGTACTTGGGGTGCAGCTTTGGGTATGGCTGTCTTGCTATATAAGGTGGCAGAGATGTAATTGAGACCGATAATATCTGTTTATTATATTAAGAATATTCAAAAAATCATTCTGCTAAAATGTTATTTTGCAATCCACGCGGGGAAAGAAGTGCTGGAGACTCGATTGAAGTCCCGTCTAGTGATCGTGGTTGGGTGGACATGTAGCGCCATCGGAAGCCAGGTACCCCATGAATTAGATCCGATATTCTTTCAACATATCTTGCAGCGACAGACCCAATTGAAGAATAAACAACTGCAAATCATTCCCTAAATGTAGCTGCTGCGAAAACAAACATCTGGTTTGATTAGTACCCACTCTGGCAGAACATGACGGCCAGAATAAAAATGTCCACATAGATGTCCACATGCTCGTCCGTGATTGTCCACCTCGGCCCGTCCTCATTTTTCGCGTCCACTTCTGGTTGCCACGCGTTTATGTTAGCTTTTCCTCATTTTCCCATTTCCTCGACTTCCCCACAAACCCCGCGTTTGGGGATGGCTTTGTCTGATCCTTGTTGTGTTCCGGGAAGGGTTGTCAATGCACTTCCTCAGTAGTTCTCCGCACAGAGCTCCCGTGTCTACGAAGTGGCGTTGTTGGGGGGCTGTTCAACGTGACGATATAGTTGAGTGCTTTATTAAGGAGCTATATCTGCTGCTGTTCCTACTCCTTACCTCATATCGACAAGGAGAGGATACTCACACTGAAGCACACATCCGATCCCTAAGTCAACCCAGCCCCAATAAACACTTCTACAATGTCGACGTCGATAAAGGGGAAAGACGAAGCTGCTGTTGAAATGGTGGAGAACTCCCTCTCCAACTCCCCTTCCAACTCGGATCAAAAGGCCGTGGAGCATGAATTTATGGAGGCTGAGAACCAAATGACCTTGTGGCAAGCTGCGGTAGCCCACAAGAATATCCTTCTTTACTGTAAGTCGACCAAACGGTGCTGTGTATTAATCATATCCGATCAGTACGTACTCGAGTCGGGACTACAGTGCTGATATGAGATTCAGGCATCGTACCCTACCTCTGCGGCATGACTTACGGCTTCGACTCTATTGCAAATGGAGCGACCCTTGCGATGCCTAGTTTTTTGCTCTACTTTGGAGCTTTCGACTCGGCTGGGAATCTTTTTATTCCCTCCGTCTGGACCTCCCTATGGGTAGCCATGACCAACCTTGGCCAAGCCATTGGCTCTTTCGTTGGCGGTCCTCTTGCACAGCGCCTCGGACGTCGATACGTCATCATGGGCTTTTCTATTGTGAGTATCGTCGGCGTTGCTCTCCAGTTCACTGCTACAACTCGAGGCATGTTGCTCGGGGGGAAAATTATAAACGGCTTTGCCGTTGGGGGGCTGCTGGCTGTAGGTACGACTTATGCATCAGAGGTAAGGACGATCAAAGACCACCAAATACCAACAAGAGTTTTTCTAACGACATAGGTGGCTCCACTACGTCTACGGGCGCCAATTCAGCAGGGCTTGGTCTTCTGTTCAGTAGCCATGCAAGGCGTTGGCCTAGGCGTCATACGGGCATTTGTAACCAGAATGGACCCCGCTGCGTTTCGCATAGTATTCGGGCTTCAATGGGTAGTTGGGTCATTACCTTTACTTGCATTCTTCATACCAGAGTGAGTGCAGGCACTGAAATATATTCTACCATTCCATCTAACTCTCTCCCTCAGATCACCCACTTGGCTTCTTTCTCGTGGTCGCACGGATGATGCAAGGGCCTCATTGAATCGCCTATACAACAAGAACAATATCGAACCACGTCTAGATGCGCTACAAGCGACATTGACTGCGGAGACGTTAGGCGAGAAAGAAGGCTCCTTCATCGAATGCTTCAAGGGCACAAACTTGAAGAGAACTGCTACAGTATCTCTTCTGTTTTTTGGAAGTGCTGGCCTAATCGGAGCATCTTTCCTGAGTCAAAATATCTATTTCCTGCTTACTGTAGGTCTGGAAGCTGTGCATTCTTTCGACATTGGCATCGGAGGGTTCTTTTTGGCTTGTGTTGCTATTGCCATCGGCTGGTTTTTTACCGACGTCATTGGCCGAAGAACACTCTGGCTTGTTGGCGTCGCTGGTAATGCTGTTGCAATGGCGGTGATTGGTGCTCTGTCGTTTGATTCCTCGAGGGGTGGACTTTGGGCCATTGCTGTCTTGATGTGGGTCATTCATCTTTCAGTGTTTTCTTAAGCGCATAGCTAACATGACACCTAGGAATGTTCTCATCTCGTTTCAAATCTACACCTGCACCTCAACCTCCTGGACTATGGCGCCCGAACTCTCATCATACCGCTTACGCCAACATACCCAGTCAGTCGGCTACATCGTCCAAGCCCTCTCCTCGTGGTTCTTCCAATTCATCGTACCATAGTTAGTATCCTCCATGCCCCTGGGGTCTCGTCTCTTTTTGGAATTTCATGTAGCATGTGGTGAAGCAACTTCATTGGTTTCCTATTCAATGCTCGGCTTCATACGTCTTCAATTTGCGTATGAAAGGTGACCACAAAACTGACTCCCAAAAGCATGTACAATATCGACAGCGGCAATTTAGGAGCAAAAACCGGTTTCGTTTTTGCTGGTACCAGCGTTCTGCTCTTCTGCATCTCCTGGTTTGTGGTGCCTGAGACATCTGGACTTGGCGTCGAAGAAATTGGTACGTTAATCCTCTCCTCAACGGACCATCATTCACTCGATAAAAACAACGAGAGCCTTCTGTATAGTAGGCTTTCGCAATTTGTTGGAAGAAGTAGCTTGCTGACACAAAAACCCCACAGATGCCGCATATATAGATCGCGTGTCGCCGAGGAAGTTTCACCTCAGGAGGCAGGCGGCAATTGGAGTCTAATGGGGCCAGGCTTTAGTATAATATATGCGCCTTTTGATGTATCATTAGTTAATCCTTCCGCATACACGGAGAAGTAATACACTTTACAGGCAGCCAAAGAATGACATAATATGTGAATGTGATCATAAGATACAAGCACCCAAACCACTAAGGATGTTCACATGGATGAACACACCATGGTAGGGAGGTACTACAAAGTGCGTCTTATTTTGATTCTTACATATCCCCATTAACTCCGGCCACATCTGAAGTTCTATAATTTGAACGAATCGTTACTTCAACCACTTACGTTTTAAAGAATTTACTCTATCTAGCACAGAACAAAGCCGCGGAAAGACAACTCTTATTAAATATTATCAATTTATAAGCCAAGCCGTCTCCATTAGTTTGTAAGCATGCCTTTAAGTGTAATGGTGATATCTGTATCATTCCGTTTATTACTGGTAATATCCTTGAATATAGAATTCTAACCTAAACAGTGACGAATTGTAGTTCTTTTTGCAACCCTTCAAGCTGCTTCTCATCCCATCCACACACATCCCCAGCTTCCGGCACAACTGCCCACTCGAATGGACTTCCTGTCTTTGTGAGAACTTCTCCTATTCCACCTCCATTTGCGAAAACATAATACTTCACGGCTACGCTATCGGCAGCACACCTCCATTCCGCCCCAGCTGGTATGAAAACCGTCTCCATGCTCCCTACTATGGTTTCCTTTCCATTAATAACAACGGTAAGCAAGCCCTCTATGGCTTGTATGACATGATGGGTCTTGTCGAACTTAAATGTCGTCTTTTCGAGTCCCTTCCCATGGTGCAACTTCGAGCCCTCGACACTATATATCGAAAACTTGCCATCCGATTCCTTTGTCGTAGCGAGAGGCCGCACAATTGTACCACCTGTAACGAATTTTGGACCAGTGTCTGCCTTGAGGAAATATCCCCCGTTCTCGCACACTCCCGGGAGTAGGGATTCCGTGCCATCCCAAGGTTGCGGGTCGAAAGAGGCCTTATCGCGCACGGGAATCATATCAAACTTCTCAGTTGCAGCGATAAGTTTGGGGATGAGGACTTCGAATGGGGAGCGTGAATCGTGGGTGGGGAAAAGGGGCCCCGAAAAGGGCTCGCCGATGAAGCGGAAAAACTAGGGAATGAATTAGTCGCACGTAGTTTAAGAATAACGAATTGGGGAGTTTGATGAATGGTTGAGAAGGCCACATACTTCTTCCCAGCCACCAGGAATTATAAGCCCTAAGAACTCTGTGTGAGAAGATGCAATTTGGTATTGATGGATTGTGTTCTACATTGGGTTAGTGATGTATGAAGGAATAGAATCGAAGAATAATCGGCTCACAGGTGGCACGCTCGCAAAGTCTCCTGGACCTAATGATCTCGCTGAATCATTCGCCCAAATTTTAAGCGTTCCCTTTATGCACAAAAACACATCGTGTGCCTCTTTGTGATAATGGAAACCAATTGGTTTGTCAAACGTCCCGCCAGTACCAACTACAGCGAATGCGTTGCTTGTCTCTCTCGCCGTTGCGAGGAGGCGCATGGTACTCTTTGAAGTCGGGATAGTCCATAGCTCACCAGTGAAGCAGGGGAGCTTGTATGGAGTAGATGAGCCCGGAGGCGTAGTAAGAGTTGGAATCGACCCGGACATGGCTTTGCTGGAGTTAAATGACTAAAACCGAAACTTGGGAATGAAACTTCAGAATCTCGGCTCTATTTATTATTATTTTGTTGAATATGCGACATTCAATCGAAAATGAAAAGTACTCGCACCTATACTCGTCGACTCCATCGGGGCTCTTTGGTCGTCGGGCTTCGGCGCTTCGGGCTTCGGGATAGAACAATGTGGACTGTGGACTGCCCCATCTCACCCATGTAAAATGCCAAGCAATCATATTTTATGTCCACTTTCACCCCGCATATCGTCCAGATGTCCACCCGACGTTCCCCCGCAAGCAACGGCAATTATTACTGTAATCCGAACTCAGTCTATTCTGAATCTCTTCGCGTTTATTTCGTATAATTCATACAACTTTTTTTGTCGTGAGAGAAACTGTTCCAAAATTTTGATTCTTCATGATACTGTATCATTATAAGACTTCGATCTAACCATCCTAGAGCGCTATGGATACGATCGCGAAATTTCCGAGTAAAGCAATTGCTTCTATTTTTTTACCAACAGTGGAAGCTTTCAAACCCCTCCTTGTGGCGAATAAATCCGAGATTCTTTCAATTCCATCAACGACTTATTCCTATGGACAACACAAACGGCAACAACTGGACGTATACGAAGAATGTACCCATTCTTCATCTTCACCCATAAACATCTTTTTCTACGGAGGAGGGCTTAGCAGAGGCGACAAAATTCTGCCTCTTATCCCGTCATCGCTAGTCTATCATAATCTTGGTGCCTTCTTTGCTAAGAGGGGCTTCACAACAATAATTGCCGATTACCGTCGAGTTACTGACGTAGCTCTGGGCACAGGCGAAGATGCCGTTTTTCCATCCGGAGGCGAAGATGTGGGAGCTGTCGTCGACTGGCTCGAATCCACGTATCTACAGTCTTTCCATAGTAAGACTCAAAAGCCGCGTGACGTCTTCCTCATGGGCAATTCTGCAGGCGGTGTACACGTTTCTACGTATCTCTTGGATCCGCGTTTTGACAACCAGAGACATGCGCTACGAGAGTCTCAACTCTGTTCTTTACGTGGCGCTGTGTTGGTAAGCGTCCCACTCGATTTCAAGGCGGCGACCCCTGATCGAACCGAAATTCTTCAAACTTACTGGCCTCCAAATTTGCCTGGCACGGGGCAGCAATCGCCTCTTGATCTGTTCTGTCCAAATGGTCTCCTGCGCGCTCGGAAGACCGGAAAAGAATCAATGGAGACACTTCAGCTGCCGGATATTTTGGTGATGTTGGGGGAGCTAGATCCCGAGGACGAAATTGTCGAACCGAACAAACGATTTCTAAGTTTGTGGGATGACTGTTTTGGAAGCGGACGAGGAATAGAAGTGAAGTGGATGGGAGGACATAATCATATTAGTCCGCCATTCGCGTTGATGAGTGGTGATAAACAAGGAGAACAATGGGCGGAGAATGTGATTGACTGGATGAAAAATTTACAGAATTGAAGATGAGATGGTCGGAAATACTATAGAGATTGCCATGCCTTGGGCTAGAGTTTCAACAAAGCACAGCAAATTTTAACCAAGTTCATTAATAGCCCTAATAAATTCTCTTGCTTTATGTGGCGGAAACAAAAGCACCGAGTTTGTACTGGCTTAAAAACTTGACAAAATACTGTCCATATTGCTGATCGAGACATGGACCTTGCCTTCTTCGGCAAGCAAAGTTTCCCATTCCTCAATGCTAGAGAATATGAACACATGGCTGAATAGAACAAGCCAAGTAGTTTTGCATCTCCCCAGTATACTAGTGCCTTCTACAATGCAAGCCGCCGTCGGAATATCGCTGTTCACTACCCTTGACACCATGTCCACTTGCTGTCCACATCCAACCCTGTCCACTTATGCAAAGGCGAGGAAGGCTGGACAACAACCACCTCATAAACACCCCACAATCTTCCCACAATCTCCCCACAATCTCCCCACACACTCCACATCCAGAAGATCTTCAATCCATGATAGGTACGCATTTAGAATAATTCCTAGTAATTCGGTGCTAACTACCCCGCTCTGCGGGGTAACCAATATATCTTTCAGTAGCGGAACCTTGCTTAGATGACGACGTCGGGATTACCAAACATATTCACGGCAGATGGTAGATCGTGAGAGCTTGTGAGCTTGAGAGCTTCGAGTTCTGGATAGTGTGCCAAGTACTTATGGTTAAGGCCATTCTCGCTCGCCATTATCACCACAAAGCCTCATATTTTGCCCTTATCATTTCTCGAACTTGGGATAAGGAACCCAGCATCTAACATATCCAAGAGATATATTTCAGCCTGTCTTGGACGTGACCGGCAAGAAAGGTTTGGGAGCATTGTGTGTAAGAATAATACATGGCCCACCTCCGAGTGATCATCGTTGGCGCTGGGCTGAGCGGCCTCAGTACAGCGATCGCATGCGCAATTTCAGGCCATTCCGTTACTGTTATTGAATCCGCATCTGAATTACAAGAGGTAAGTTTCTCTCGATCCGTCAACTGGCGATATCTTTCAGAGAGGCTAACTTTCCGCAAGGTAGGCGCAGGACTCCAAATCACACCAAATGCTACGCGTCTCTTGAAAACATGGGGCCTACCAGACTCCTTTTGGGCCACAGCCGCCGAGCCGACATTCCTGGCTGTGCATAGATACTCGGATGGTAAAGTATTGGCCATGGATAAGAACTTCAATACAAAGATGCGTGACAATTATGGAGCTCCCTATCTCGATTTTCACCGTGTCGATCTACAGCTGGCGATGTATAAGCGCGCCCTCGACCTCGGTGTCAAATTCGAGCTGGGCCAGAAGGTTCAATCGATCGATTTTGACCTCCCACAAGTTACCACAGCTTCTGGGGCTAAGTTTTCATCGGATCTTGTTGTGGCTGCAGACGGACTCTGGTCGCAAAGTCGGAATTGCCTCCTGGCTACCAAGGACGCGCCTCTCCCAACTGGCGATCTGGCATACAGAGTTGTTCTCTCGTTAGACGACATTAAAGACCCTGAGCTGAGAGAATGGGTGAGCAACCCATCGGTACATTTTTGGATTGGCCCAGGAGCACATGCCGTCGGATACTCTGTGCGCGCCGGAAAGATGTATAATATCGTCCTACTTGTTCCAGATGATCTTCCAGAGGGTGTCAGTCGTCAGCCTGGTTCGGTGGAGGAAATGAAGGTCCTTTTCAAAGATTGGGATCCCATGTATGTCATGTCACAATTGCTATACATGCTTCTGATGTCAAAAACTAACCCTTTAGCCTTACGCGATTCCTAAACATAGTGCAAACAGTTGATAAATGGAAATTGATGCACCGTACGTATATCGAGTTTGAGTTCTATTACTCTCTCTAATCCACTTTATAGGAAGCGAGCTGGACTCGTGGATTAATGACAAGTCAACTTTTGTCATGGTGTAAGTAATCCACGCCTAATGTTATATCCTCTCTGCTGACAGAACGACAGCGGCGATGCATGCCATCCCATGCTTCCCTACCTTGCCCAAGGTGCCAACTCCGCCCTCGAAGACGGCGCCGTCCTCGGCCATCTCCTTGGCAAGGCTAAATCCCGTAACCAGCTACCTCAAGCCTTGAAGCTATATGAACAGTTGAGGAAAACCCGCGGTGAGGCGGTTGTTAGGGAGACGTTCAAACAGGTACTGTCTATTTACTTTCTGGTCATGATGATAGATCTTCTGCTTACCAGTTTCCCACCACAGCGCCAGGCTTTCCACATGCCTAACGGCCCGGAACAGGAGGCTAGAGACGAACTATTCCTCTCACAACTGGAGACTGGACTTACAGGAGACCCATTTCCGAGCAGATGGTAAGGCGTCCTTTCAATCTTCCTGGAATTCTCGGACTAATTTTATCAATAGGACCTGCCCTCAAGTTCAACCCTGGTTATACAGCTACGATGCATATAAGGAAGCTGAAAAGGCATGGCTCTCAAGTTCCGATGCTGAAGTAATATAGCCCTTTGCAATCAGTGCCTGTCCTGGACGCGGAGAATCAACTTTCGCCATGTTCACTGGGTAGTAGTGCTCGGGTATATAGTGAAGCAGAGTTTCTTGTTCGACGGGAATTGCTAGTGGTACTGAAATATATGTAGAGGCTTTTTCTTGAATATAATAGTTTTTGCGGAGAGGCGCTTCTCCGGGCGTGATGCCATGTTTACCTTATAAATCTAGCCCGTGGTACAGTATTTAACAGTCAAGTAATACCATTGGTAGTGAACCAAAATGGAGAGTGCAAGACCACAGAACTTAGAATACGGGCGAAGCTCCTGCCAAACCGCGCCAACGACGGTCCGGTCCAACTGTCACTTCCCCGCTCCGACAGTGATCGTCGCCTCGGCCCCATGATCACCACTGTAAGACGGCGTTACAACCTCCCACGCCCTCTTCACGATGGCGCTACTCGTATACAATCCTCTCGTCTCTGGTCGATTAGCCGCGAGTTCTCATACTCAACTTCTCAGCCACTCCACTGACAAGAACACACATATACCCTTCCACCTCCTATTTCACCCCGATATATTTACTCACTAAAATTCCTCTAGGAACCCCTCACCTCTCACCCTCCTGACCCTTCACCAGCAAAAACCGGCCCCCTCCCCCGTACCACCTTCCAGCGCCATGAACCAGAAACCCACTCCCCCCTCCCAGTCGCC
>JPKC01001687.1:0-23540 GCA_000750925.1 Pseudogymnoascus sp. VKM F-4518 (FW-2643) | reverse complement strand
CCACCCCCCCCCGCTGCGCTGGCACCACCACCTCCTCAGCACCTCAAAACCAACACCCATGTCGGGCGTCCCTCTCAAGAAACAATCCCTCTTAACGCTCTCCTCCCCACAGCGCCCAAACTCCCAAACGGCCAGAGTGCGCAATCGACGATCTAGACGCGCGCCGGCCCCGCCTTGGTGCTGCGGATAGTGCGGGTGGGAGAGGGCGAGACATGGTGCAGAGTCTTCATTTTTTTTGTCAGCTTGGGTGGTGATGGAGGATAGGCGGGGAGAGGGGGGGGTATGCGCGCGGGGGGATACGATTGGGAGGGTGGAGGGAGGGGTGGCGAGAGAGGGGAGGGGGGGACGCGTTTGCTGGCGCGCGAGATTGTTGGTTTTTTGGTTTTTTGGGAGGCTGGTGATGGGGGATTTTTGGGGTTAAGGGATGGGTGAAGGGTAAAGGGTGAAGGGAAAGGGATGGAAAGGGTGGTGAAGGGTTACGGATGTTGTTGGGGGACGAAAAGGGTGTGTCCAATGTTGTTGGGATGAACAAGTGTTACCCCCTTTCCCTCATTCAAACCCCAAAAACGCGTGAGCGCGTTGTAGACATCAACAAATGACGCGGTTGGTGCCACGTACTGACTCTGTTCGCGTCAAAACAGGGCACAAGCACCCCCCCACCAGGAGCTCCAGCCAGCTCCGGAGCAAGTTTTCAAAATGTGATAGGTGTTATATTTCTACACTATGCGACAATTGCTGTTCCCCGCTGTACTCGGCACAGTTCATGTATGACCTCCCAACCCGTACTCCCGCCCGCCAAAACGCCAGATCGCTCGCTACAGTAAACTCAACTATCATGGTATGGTAAGAGGCCCTTCTTGAGCTCGAACACGATTTCTGCCGCTTCGTCTGCGGAGCGGGCTTCGAAATCGTAACGTTTTGTCTCTGTGGCGCGGTAGAGGACGACCTATCAGTACAAGTTAGCCTTAATCTACAGGGCCCCTTTATCCCCTCCTCAAGTAATACCACATACCTTAAAATTCGTCGGGTGCCTCCTCGTAACCTTACACCCAACAACGTTACTAAAATGTACCGTCGTAGTCTTCCCCTCCCCCTTCCCCTCAAACATCGTCTTCCCGCTCGGACCCGGCATGATATGTAGATACTCGCCATCAATCACGAGCATCCGCTCATTCATCCCAACAAACCGCATCGGCTGCCTGCGCCATACAATATATTTGCGGAAATTCTCCGGGTTCCCCTCCTCATCCTGCTTCATCGCCTCGCGCGCGAGCGGGTGCATCGGCGACCCTGCCATCCCCGTCGGCGCCGCCGCACCCTTGCGCATCTTCCGTAGCGCGGGGCCAGACGGCGCGTCAAAAGACGCTCTAAGCGGTGTGCGCGGGGATGTGGAGGCGGGAGAGCCGGACATGGTAAGGGGGCCGTCGGTGGCGAAGCGGCGGCGCGAGAGGTCCAGGTCGGTGCGTGCGCCAATGGATTCGACGGTGCGGTCGAGGAGGACAACTGTGCCGGAGCCAGAGTGCTTGAGCACGTGGTTTGCTTTGTCGAGGTGTCGCTTCTTGCAGACGATGTCGAGAACTTCGGCGAGGTAGGTGGTAGTTGCTACGTTGAGCGTGACTAATTGCCCAGGAGCGGCATCGAGAGAGTGGATGTGTATGCGTAGGAGTTTCTGGGCTCCGCTGGGGGCTGCATTGCCGCGGATGGGGGCGGCGGGCATGTCTGCCAGCGTATTGGAGCGGGTGTTGGGCATGGTTGTTATGACGGGGTTCCGTGGCGATGGGGTAGGAGGAGCGATGGAGGGAATGGATGAGGGGACCTTGGGGACGGGTATGAACTCATCATCGCCGGTTGAGCCAGGAGATTCCTGCTGGAATTGTGGAGTGCGCTGTTCGTTCTCTTTGAACTGCTCCTCCGTAGCTTCAACGAGTGCGAATTCGTCATATGACGAAGACCCTGAACGGGTGCGGGCCACCCGGTTATTCACTGTGGTGAATGCTACGACAGGCTTCGTGCGGTCTAGAGCTGGGAAGTCGTAGTCCACTTCGTCGTCTTCGATTAGACGGAGGGTCCAGCGGTTGACATTGAGTTGCTTCGCGGCTAATACGGGCTCTTTCTTCTCCTCAGCATACCTGTTCAGACTCAATCCAATCAGATCAGCTACTGTAACCTGGCGATCTCCTGCTTCCCCGCCATGTATAGTTCGCCGGATTAGAACTTCGTAGAATGTCTCATTTGATGTTGCAAATGGCGCCCATATGCGCAGCCTCAGCGGGTTCGGGTCACCTCGACCAGAGTAAGACGCAAACTTCTCAAACGGCATTGCTGCCTTTGTTCGTTTCGCACTTATGGCAGCTGATAAGAGGCTCTTTGGCTGTATAAAGCTGATAGGGCGAGGGGGTGGTAGTGCTTGTAGGATTGTTGGTGCTTGCTTTGATTTCTTGAGGGACATTTTTGCCAAACTACGAGGCAGCGTACCAACGGCGTGGTGGTTTAAAGAGGTAGACGTGCGACCCTCGACGCTACCCAAGATGGACTGTGAGTCTACACTGTCCCCAAAGGCCGAAGACATATCCGACACATATGAGTAGTCTTCCATCTCGTCTTGAGACGTGTCCACACGTCTGCCAGCCTTCGGTGGCACTTTCCCTTCCGCTTGTTGTCTCTTAAAGCCGGAGTTATCGAACTCATTTTCGGAAGACATTTCGCTACTTGTGACGGTATCCCGTCTTGCTCTTTCCTTGACAGCTTCGACAGCAGACTGCGACCCACGACGAGCTCCAGGCTGTCGTGGGGGGGATGTCATATTGGGCGAGCCTTTCAAGTTGGGATTCCTTATCGGGGAAGAGCCAGAGCGTAACCGTACCGGCATCTTTGCGAATTTGATTTGTTGGGCAGCTCGCTGCTCTTCTTCGTCGCTATCATCGCTGAGATCACTGCTATCTTCTTCTTCCATCTGTTCACGCCTTCTCCTCCTTTTTGTAGCGATCCCAGGGCCCATCGTATCTCCAGCGCCTTCGCCAGTAACCATACCGCCTTCTTCAAACTCATCGTGAGATGGTCTCGACCGTAAGCCAAATCTAGGCGCTTTAAAGTATTCAGAGGTTATCGCGGTGGGTATCGGGGGTGAGTGTGTTCGCTTCACGTGTGAGGGGTTCTGGCGCCATCCAGCGGCCTTGAAGCCAGGAGTATTGAGGAACGCATCGTTGAGGGTAATAAGACGTTCGCCAACACCATCTTTAACGGTATTTAGATAATTTGAGCGAAGCTGATATGAAACAAGGCTAAAGGTTTGTTAGTGACGGCGTTCGTCGCGGGAAACGGTTCATGAATGCGACTGGACGATAATAGGACAATAAACGATGACAAAGGCATTGACGTACTCTTCCACTTGTATAACAGACATTGTGTCATATATATTCTCACTGTAACATTGTTACTTATATAGCAACACGTTGCGACAGCAGATTCAAAGCTTCTTGGACTGGTGTTTAGAGGGTTTAATGTCGTCCTTCACTGCGGCAACGAGGCGTGGAGATAGGCACGCAGCCTTATCGCATATGCAGGCTACAAGGGTCATGATTTAGCGTCCTTTCAACAATAATCGCAGCCTTCCCAGGTGCCACCATTCGAAACCATACTTAACCAACGCCACCTCACTTCATAATAACATGGGTCTAGTTGATTATTCAGACTCCGAATCGTCGGACAATGAGCAGGTCTCAGAGTCGAAGAAGCCCACTAAGGGGTCATTTCAAAAAGTGGTCGATCGTTCAAACCCTGGAAAGATAAAGGTATCCTTACCTACAGCAGCACCAACCAACGATGAGCCGCCTGCGAAGCGCGCGAAGACGAGCGGAGGCACATTCGGCGGCTTTAACTCCTTTCTACCTGCCCCAAAAAAGACGGGGGCGGCCGCTCCAAAGACCTTGGGGGGCGGCGCAACAGGGAATGGAAGGGGTGGCGGACTTGGTTCTGGGGTCAGCTTGAAGACCGGAGCGGCGCCAGCATTCAGTCGAAATCCGGAACCTGTCTTCGATAACGGAGGTGATTACGATGGCCATGAAGAGGCAAAAGGTGGAGAGAGCAGCATGGGTCTACCGCCACCAAATTCGTCGGCGCAAATACCGGCGGCGGAAGTGAAATTGGTTGGGAAGCCGTTAATGTTCAAGCCTTTATCGGTGGCTAGGAAACCACAAAAGAAGAAGAAGCCAGTCATTACACCTAAGACAGCGGAAGATCCGGCTTCGCAAGGGCCGCCGGCCACAACTTCAGAGGCATCAAAGGCACCACCCCCAAAAGTCTCGCTTTTCTCCGTGCCACAGGATACAGATGACGATATTGCTCCTGCTCGAAAGGGAGAGTATCAGCCTATGTTATACGGCGCAAAACCCGAAGAAGAAGAAGAGCCCGAAGTGGTCAAAAACCCATACTATGAAGATCAATACAACGACGCTGAATCCCATCACACTGTCCCGCGACCTGCTGCCCAGGCAGCTCTCCCAGCCTCTACAACCTCCAACTCCCTCGACAATATAGCCTCTGATCTGCAACTGTCAGCCTCAGAACGGCGCCAACTCTTTGGGCGGCAAGGCTCGCGAAATCTCACTGCAAGCAAAGTCATAAACTTCAACACAGACGAGGAGTACCGCAACAACGAGGAGCTGCGCTCCGCCGGCGAGCAGGCGGTGCACAATCCCGTCCGCTCCATTGCACCAGGCAAACACAGCCTCAAGCAGCTTCTTAATGCAACCGTGAGCCAGAAAGAAGCATTGGAAGAGAGCTTTGCAAAAGGGTATGCGAACCGGAAAGAGGCGAGTGGGAGGTATGGGTGGTAGGCGTCTAGCCAGAGAATTTGCCATATTAGGAAGGAAGTTGTATGAATTAAATGGACATAATGATACCCTTATTTACCCCGAATGGTCCATTTATGCATTGTGTGACAGTGCCATTTCCTTACTTTCATGTACTAGTTCACTCTACCTACCATATATTCACGTCTCACTTAGCCAGGGGGCAGGGGGAAGCTAACTGAACCACAGCAAGCTCTGCTGCTTTCTCGCAGGCCCAGCAAAATAGTTAGTCAGACTATCATGACTAAAGGCTCTTCTCACCAGAGACTCTTCTCACTAAAGACTCTTCTCACCAAGTACTCTTCTCACTGAAGGCTCTTCTTACCGAAAGCTCTTCTCACTAACGGCACCTCGTCGCTAAGGGCAGATGCTTAGGATTGCATCGAATGAAGCGTAGATAAGCCTCCTTTACTTCGTGATCTTTCTTGCATTCTCCAATTGGAATACCGTCTTAAAAAGAAGACTTCTTTAGATGCTCATCATTCGAACTGCTATAACCTGGCTGGAGGTCATCTTCATGGTTGCACGTGTGGTAGATACCAGTGTATGGTCTTTCGTCCCCCAGGAAGGCATGGCTCCATCAGTCACATTACAACTATCCATATATTAACATATCCCTCATCGCGTGCACCTCTCACTCGGTTCCCTCCACTCCAGCCCCAGCCCCTCAAACACCCTCTTCTCCGCCGTAAGCATATCCGGTGCTTTTCCACCCACCCCCTCCAAATCCACCCACGCCCCATCATCCCGCCTCCTCACTCCACTACTATCAAACTTCAACCCCAAAACTGCCTTCACATAGCGCCTCAGGTCGCGCTGGAATGTCGTCCCGCTCGTCCATCCCGCGACCGCGCACCCTACCGTCCGCCATGGGCTAACAATAATATCGACTCTGCGGTGGACATTCGGGTTCTTCGCCCTCGGGTCGGCTGCCAAATCCTCTTCGCGCGAGGGCCACGCCGGGTCCTGCCACACTACAAGTGCCTTGTCGAGGGTGTCAAACCCCACGCGGAAACCTCCGGCGTGCCCCACGTCGCCCTTCCAGCTCACTGGCGTCTGGTTGCGCTCGGAGTTCGCAGTCGACAGTAGTAGCGTGTGGGTAATCCACTCCCGACGCTCAACCTCCTCGACTATGCGTTGGACGAGGTATAGTGTGACTGTCTCGTCAGGGTGACTGACGACAACATCCACGTCGCCGCTCTCTGGCTTGCCGCGCCGGTGCCCGCCGACGATAGTCATCTGGCAGCCGGGGGCAACGCGGTTCGCAGCCTCGAGGATGATGCCGCCTATGCGCTCGACTTCGTCGCGGGGGATCTTCTGCTGAAACTCTTCGTAGTATTTCACCCCTATCTGCTGCACCCGTGATAGATTGTTCCATCCGAACTCCACCACATCGTCTAGGTCCCGCCATCCCTTTTTGTAGTAGAAGTCTCTGGCGCCCTTCGGGCCAACGCCCCAGATTTCATAGAACAGATTTAGCGTCTGCATCTCGGGATCGTTGTCGATGTCGTCCACTGCGCCTACATGGCCTGTGTCATTGAACTCCTGCCACAGTGCCGCTATTCTCTCGGAGCATCCTGGCAGGTGGAGGACCTCCTCGGCGTTCGAGATGGCATGGGGGTATGCAGCTAGCGAAGCAATTGCAGTAGAATATGCGCGGACGCCCACCTCGTCATTGGTGAGGATACGCGCTTGGCGGATGCGGACGAGGAACTCAATAAAGGGGTCGTTGAGGGTGTAAAGGGGGGTGGGGCGTTGACAGGAGTAGCTCGTTTTCAAGTAATCCGGGATAGGGGGTAGTTCGGGAGGGTTATCGTGCTCGGAGGTTGTTTGGCGGATGAGTGGTGTGGGACGTGTTATAGATGGAGAGTGCTGAGAGAGCTGGCTTTGTGTATTGGAGCGTCTGGAGAATGGAGATGACGAAGCGTGCGGCGAGTCGCTCTGGGCCCGAGCAATAATTTCCCCTAGTAGCGGGCTTTTGGGTGGCTGGAACTTAGTTATTACTTTTGATATTTCACATGGGCTAGGAAGCATACCTTCATAACATTATGATGTTTTGGAGCTTCTACCCGTCGTCCCTCATATATTATATACCCATCAAGCGGCAACATGTGTCCAGCCGCTACGCTTTCCTCAAACCAAGATAGTTTCACAACTTTGATTGTGCCATTCCAATTAAATACTGGCCCTTCTTGGCTGGCAGTTGGCGTTCTGGGTGTGTGCGGTGATTTCTCTCTCGGGGGGCTGCTAGTAATCTCCTGCCTTGGGCTTTGCATAGGACTCTGCACATCTTCAGACTGCGTGCTGCTACCACTTCTTCCTCTAACGCTTCTCTGTTGGTTTTCACCCTCTTCGGCTTCGGACTCAGTGCTCGAATCGAGAACAATGACCTCCACGTGATCAGGAATCTTACTTGAACCAGTGCGTCTCTTCTTCCTCGCAGGTCCTTCCTCTTGCCTTCTTGCACCGCTCTTCTGGTCCTCGACTGAATCTTTCGGTACTTCTTCGGTCCCCTTCACTTCCTCAGTCCACAGCTTCCTGCTCCTCAACTCAAACTCAGCCCTCTTCTTCGTCGCTACCTTACCCAGCACCAACTTGGCCTCGGTGATGTCATAGGTCAGATTAGGGATCTCATCTTCGAGCTGCAGGCGCCTCTCCTCGGGTATGTGCGCAGATAATAAATATGTTATGGGAAGGTCAAGAGGCATTGTTCAAGCTATTTGAAATGAGAGTGCCATGGTGTCGTCGTGGTGTGGTGATATATGGACAGTCTGGTCATCTATCAAATGGCTGTAGTGGCAAGTGAGACGGGCTAGCTTAGTACATCTGTGAGGAGAGGTCATTGGAAGTTTAGTTTGCTGCGCTGCGAGTATCAGCCAGAATACTCTAGGTTGCAGTTGTTTGACCTTTGAGTGAAGGTATCGTGGCTTTTGGGGTGCTACCATTGTCAAATGTTCCACTCGGCTAAAAATATATTGCGATTTAGTATATCATGGCAATAATTCAACGACACTCAACAACACGGCGTCCAATATATTTACTAAAAAGGTTAAATTCTCAGGTAGGGACGATCGATCGAATTTTATACTACTTTTCCCATTGTATTCGAGATTATATAATTTGAAAGTGATTAAAATTCGCTCCCAAATGGATATAATTAATTTATACTCTCAACTATATTAGTACGCTTCAGATCTAAATTATATATATATATCTCGCACGATTTTTTCACAGCCTTGCTGAACACACAATCATTGATTACTCATAGATCATACCTTCGCTGACGCCAAGATACATCTTTCCGTCATCTCTATTCCATGCCCACCATCTTCACTTCAATCTTGAATCCCAAATCCGCAAGGCGGTCTATGAGAGGTTGACCCAGAGTTGCAGGGGTCATGAAGCCTCCACCAAGCTTCTTCGCCGTTACATCGTCTTTCAGGAGGGTAAGGGCAGCCTGAGAGACCAATAGACCAGACACTGCAATAAATGTTAGCAACGCACCCAGTGAGCACAATCGCCATCATTCGCCTTGTCCAGAGCACGAGTGAAGTGGGATAGGAGTGCTTACTTTCATAGAGGCCGCCCTCGTATCTAACCCTCGCATGGGCTCTTGCCAACGTGTCGGCGTTAGGTCGTCCCACCGCGCGATATTCAACAAAATGGCCCGTCGTTTCCTCCTCCGAGGCTCCGTATCCTCGTGGAGGAATCACCTTACGCATCGCCCACGTGGCCATTGGGAGCTTCAGCAGAACCGTCCCAATTGTCATTACGAAATGTATGAATAGCCCAAAGAAAATGCTCTTAGTCCTGGCGTACTCTGAGAATCTGAAGTTTGGGCCATAGACCTTTCCATTGCCAATAAGACCCCATGACCGCTCGACGATGGGAACGTCACTCCCTGCTCCAAAGTATGAGGTCAGAATTCCTAGATCAGGGTGCTCGCGCACCCCAAGAATACTCGTCCATACTGACTGCGTGTTCGGGGCCGTGGGTCCAGGGATCGGGGAGTGTATGAAGGGTTTCTTGATACGACGGAGGTCAGCAATGCTGAAGTTGTCTACGACTTCCAGAATCGAGTGCAAGGTCCCTCCAGAGAACGTGCTCCTATATGCGATTAGTGATACTCTCCTGAAGAAACACGTGATCGTAGAGAATAGGTGGGTTCAGAGATCGTTGGCAGCGTAAAAGTAAACCTACTTGATATCCTCTACCGAGAAGATGATTTCTCGCGTCGTCGTGGAGAGTTCTTGGTGGATGCGTTTTACAACTGCATATGCTACTAGATCCGACGGTAACGATTCAACGGCAGACTGCGATATAAGAATAGCTCCTGTAGTCTTTGCCACCTTCTCGTACTTCTTGACCATGCTCAGGACCCAGGGAATCTCGCCCGTGATGTCTAAGTAGTGCGTGCCATTCTCGGCGCAAGCCTTCAGCGCCGGCTCGCCGTAAACACAGAATGGCCCGACAGTTGCGATGAGGACCGTCGTCTTCCGGGCTAGATCGGCAAGTTCGGCCTCGTCCAGGTTGCATATTTCAATTGCTATACAGGAATGTCAGCCAGCGTCGACAATGGCGGCTCGCTCCCGTTTGACAATGCCTAAACGTCGGGAGGATTTGAAGCGCTGCATTTTGACTGGTCTTACATGGCTGCACCCTGTCTGGGTTAATCTTCGCACATGATTCGGCCACAGCTTTCAGCTTCGATTCTGATCGCCCGGCAATGGCCCATCTGATGTCCGTGGGATAGGACCTCGCAATGTGTTTTGCTGTCCACTCTCCTGTGTGGCCTGTGGCACCCCAAAGCACGATGTCATATTGGCGGCTAGACATCTCGAATGACGGCGATGTGGATTCTAGTGTAAAGATAGAGCTCTAATATATCTACGTATGTACCTTATATATAGTTTATACGTACAATTGCAATCGTGAAACGGCGAGTGTTGGGAGGAGGGTTAACTCAGGAAGAGTACAAATATTAACAGATGGGTCCTCATGTTTTCTCTGATTCAAAAAAGAGGAATTATTGGTACCTGGGGCCTGGATCTGTCGATTGATCACATTTTGGCTTGGGTATGTTTCGTACGCACAGGCTGATTATGTAATGTGCTATTGGTTCTTTTTTGGCTGCACATGTTTTATCCACATGTGGCTAATGTGGTCACGGCTAATTTTGCTTCCCGTTGGTGTGTGCTCGCTCAGTTTCAAATTAAGGCAGCCAGGCCGCAACTTCAGATTAGGGCTCACTAAAAAAGATCTCGCGAAATGCTATCGAGGAACACCGAAATCAGAACAGACGGCCCAGCGACAAAGAACATCAACGACTTGTTCATCACCGCCAAACCACAGCCAAGATGACCAAACGCACCAAGAAGGTCGGAGTTACCGGCAAGTACGGTACAAGGTACGTTTAAGAAACCCAGGAGCAGAACCCCTCGACGACATATACTCCGTCGCGACGTTTTCGACAATTTCGACAAGTGGGATCCCACGAGGACCATTTGGGCACGAACGAAACAATCTGAGAGCACACCATTCGCAATACCGCTCAGCTTCGGACGCAATCAGCAATCAGCAACATGGAGGAAATGAGAGAAGAACTGGCGCTGACTGTTCTCTTCCCACAGATACGGTGCTTCCCTCCGTAAGCAGGTCAAGAAGATGGAAATCACACAGCACGCAAGATACGTCTGCACGTTCTGCGGAAAGACCACTGTTAGACGCCACTCTGTCGGAATCTGGGACTGCAAGTCGTGCAAGAAGACCGTTGCCGGAGGCGCTTACGTCGTTTCGTATGTGTCCCTCATAACTGAAAATTGCTCAATGGAGCCTTGAGTGGGAATACTAACAAGACATTGTTACAGCACCCCAGCCGCCGCTGCCATGCGTTCCACGCTCCGCCGTCTGAGGGAAATTGCTGAGGTTTAGATGGGATGACATTGCTGTGGATACATTTGCTGGTGCATGGGATCGGTCCCTCCGGATGAGAGCCGATATTTTGTCGATGCGGACTTCGATCATGGCTGCGATAGGGTCTCAATGAAATCAATCAAAATACCTCGCTGCCAGTCACGATACTCTTAATATATGAGAGCCAGACTTGGTCGGCTCTATGCTGCTGTTGATAACTGTGATATGAATGAAGTGGGAGAGGTTGGATGATGTGGATAATATGTTTCTAGGAACCGAGGGGTGCTCACTGCACTACAATCAACCAGCTGGCTGCTGCCCGTGTACAGTTCCAACATAGCCTTGAGGCAGCTGAGTGCCTCACTATCGATGACGGTACACAACAATGGCAAAACGAGTACCGATATTGCCACCAGATCAGAGAGCTTGGGTCGCAACGGCGCGAGTTCAAACTGGACTCGGTGAATATATTGGTATGGCCTTGCCTTCCCTTTCTGGTTGGATTTGACTAGCATATTCCAGGTCATGTGCTTTCGATACGGCCACACAAGCTGCAGCGAGGCAGATGGCTACCTATATTTCCCTATCCCACCCACTCGCAGTTCACGGACTCTTATCTCGACACTCCTCTGACTCACACCTTTTCAATGATGTATATATCCAAGTCTTAACCCCTAGTTGCGAAGACGGCAACTTTGGGATGGTTTGTTCAATCCTCATAAATCACGTGCTCGCCACATGTCTTAAGGCTCAAGAAATGCAAGTGTCATAGGGTCGTTTTTAGCCTCCAGAGCTGAAAGACACGACCCATTCAGGTCACATTCTACCTTCCAGGATAGGATTGGATAATCATCCGGGAAAACAACCTTTGTTGTCCCGAACGGGCGATAGCTGGTCATAGCCGGCCTTCAAGGTGGCCGCACTAGGGTGCGTGCAGACCCGTGGAGAGTCAAGTAAAGGCTCACACGTCCTGTCCTCAGGTCCAAGTGTTTCAAAGATCACGTTTCGTTTTTCGACAGTAGTAGATCTGTGGTTTGCAGGGGATCATCGACCGCATCCTGCTCCTGCAGCACCCACGGACAAACCCCCGGGCAAACAGAAGGCCAGTCTGTCACTGTACGTACAAAAGAAGGCCCGCAACAAGTCCTGGCGGTACAGTAACAAAACCCGTACATATACAGGCAGAAGAGTGGTCACGACTTCCTTGCGTTGCCAAGTGTACCTCCGGTCCTGCACTCCTCCGGTCCTGCACTCCTGCGGCCCTGCACTCCTGCCGTTACAGTGCAGTATAACAGGAATAACAGGAATTAACGGGTATACTCTAAACAACACAGAGAGTGGTGGGAATTGCTGCTGGGAAGTGGTGGTCGAAAGCCCAGTTTAGCGCATTTGCTCTCATTCGAGCCACACACACTTTTGAACCGTGGTCACCGCTCCAGGCGACAATTCGTCCATGCGCCTCGCTTTTGGAGGGGGAGATCTTCTCAATTGGACTCGCTTCCGGCATGCGCTAGCGTATCCGCAATAACCCATCGCCCGCCCAGTTCCTTACTCCGCCGCCTACTCTTACCCTCCAACGCCCCGTCCTATCTCACTTCCGCTGCTTGTTCACTATCGGATCTCCAGAAACATAATAAATTTACCAAGCCACCTTTATGACTTCTTCAACTCTACAAAACATCGAAGACTTTTCTACTGTACCGTATCGGCATGGCTGATCAGTGTATTGTCTGCCTGGACGTTTTGGACGTCGACGATGCCTCACCCCCCAAGGGAGACATCGTCGAGTCTGAAGTTATAGTCAAATCCGAACTTGAAGATCTCGCCTCCACCACAGCTCACAACCACGCCGACACCCAACAATTACTCGCAGTTATACAAACCTGTGGGCATATACTACATGATTCATGCCTAAAAGAATGGATCCAAAAAGCAAACAGCTGTCCGATTTGCCGCCAGCAATTCAACCTTGTCGAAGTCCATGACAAAACGTCTGGTAAGTCTACTACCCTGGCCCCCACGCCTCCCAAATTACTCCACAACGCTCTGCTAACTCTCTTTCGCAGGTCCGATACTTTCTACATACACAGTCGAAGATAAAAAGCAGGTGGCAGACTTTGATCCGCTCGCTTGGATTGAGGATCAAGCCCAAGAGGAGGAGTTATCAAGGCCTTGCCCAATATGTGCCAGCTCAGAGGATGAAGAAGTTCTTTTGCTGTGTGATGCATGCGATGCGCCATACCATACGTACTGTGTTGGTCTTGATAATGTGCCTCATGGGCACTGGTTTTGCATGGAGTGTGAGCACGAGGGCGCAAATGCTCGCAGTGCAGAACCGCCCATGGCATTTGGCGGAACTCGCCGCAGAAACAATGAACGCACACAGGCCCAGGTTCGACAAGCTCGTTCAAGACGCCGGAATCGCACAGAAGCGTGGCAAGGTGCTTGGAATCAAATCAGTGACCGCATTTACGACGCCTTGGAGCTGGATATCGACTATGACGAAGACAACTCTCTACAAGCATATCGACAGTCCCAGCGTCGCACAGAACGAGAGCGTCGTGAGCTCCAGCAGTGGCAACAGCGCCTTGCAATCGCTAGCCGTCAGGGCGCAAGGGAGGTTTTCAGGAACTCAGCACGATCAATATTGCACAACAGAGTTGACCCACCAGCGCCGAGAGAAACTGATGAAGAGCGAAGAGCGTGGGAAACATATGATAGAGTCCGAGAAGCTGAAAATTCTGGCACTCCCAGTCGGAAACGGAAGTCGCGATCCACGACACAATCTCCAAGGGAGCCGGCGACCAATGAGCCAGAGCGCAAACTCAAGCGTCCTCGTACCCGTCGAGTTATGGAGAATGCAGCAGGATCCTCATCCGAAGTGAATACAGAATCACAGCGGCCAAACGGCCACCGGAGACCGGTTGCGCCTGTACGTCGCAGACCAACGACTCCCAGTGCCCCCACTCCCGCTATAGCGACAGCGGCGCCATCGTTCCTCTCGTCGCTATTGAAAGAAGTTGAAATGAGTGCGGCCAAGGAAGATGACAGCGACAACAATGAGCACATCTTCGTTAACACAAATTCTACGAGCCCCGCGGCAGAACATTCATCTCCCGTTTTGTCGCCAGCCACCAGCAGCTACTCTACGCCCCGCGCCATGTCATTGACACCTCCCCCCAATGGAATCCGCAGATCTGGATCTCCATTGTCACTCAGCTCGAGAGTAGAGCCAATCTACCCCCCGGCCGACTATTCACCCAATCGCTCGCCCCCAGAGAGGACTACAAGAGCCGAGAATGGTCACTCGAGACCTAGCACACCACCTGCTAGCCATCTCCGTCATCCCAAACCCCGAAGACCACAACAACCCATCCCAGGAGAGAGCTCTCCGACTCAACCCATCTCCATCGAAGCCAAAGAAGGCATCCAAAAGATCGTCAAGAAAGCACTTGACCCACACTACAAGAAACCGTCTGGCATCACGAAAGAACAGTATGCGGATGTCAACCGATTGGTTTCAAGGATGTTGTACGATAAGATAGTTGACCCTACTGCCTTGAACGATGACGAAAAGTCAGCGTGGGAAAAGGTTGCCTCAGCTGAGGTAGCCAAGGCCGTCGAAGGGCTTTCTGCATGAGCCAATTTGGCGTGTTTCAGGGCATACTCTTATGATGGCGTTTAACAACTTGGCGATACAACGGGCGTCTTTGCATTTAACATAGGATACCCACGGGTTGCCAGATATGGCTTGTAATTAGAGTTTCGGGGGTTTTCACGACTAAACGATTAAGCTGGGCATGCGAGGACGCTGCTCATAGTGTATATTTTAGATAGATACGAGTTCGTAGAATGGTTGGATGACAATTCAATGACATTTTATGATTTACGCTCTGATATTTGCTTTCTAGAAGCCATTTCGTGAAGTCTTCATACAGCAACAGTAGATGTCCCGTCTGTGCGTAAAAATACTCGTACATTTGAGCACCAGCCAACATACTTTTGGCTGACACTTGAATAGATTCATGCCTGTTGGCCTACATGCTACTTATAGTTGATCAATACATACATTCTCACTCAAAACCAAAGCGAAAAGCATGGAATCAGGGTATGTAAACATATAAATTCTATTTTCATGGATATGGAATATCAGCAGTATCTATCTAACCGCACCATGTAGGGAAATCTGCAGGTGCCGCTAGCGAAAAAAAGTCTGCAGGTCATTCTTTCTAGGCACCTATTAATGATCGAAACATTCTCGGAGGAATAGGTCTTGATGATAAGGAAAAGGTGCCATGGATTGAAGAAGGAAGAAACCCTCCGGTCGCGTCTTTTGTAGGAAGAATTATTTCTCGGCTAGCACGTGACTTAGCGTGGCAGTTGGGAAATAAGACTAGTATGGATACGGAATAGCGGCAATAAAGTTAAGAAAGTTGAGCTCGTGTCTCTGGACGTCCCTGGGTAGACTTGGTAGCAGAGCAAGAGCACCACCACAGGCTCGAGCAAGACGATACCAAGATGGCGGCATCAAGTAGAGGAAGTGAGGCTGCGGCCTCGCTCATACGTATGTCTATCCCGCTCAATGCCAGCAGACAGACCGTCAACACAGCACAACACTAACCCATCTCCCCAGGAGCAACGAAAAACCCCCGTCTCTGCAACACCTGCATCTCCTCCCTCCCCTCCCGCCGCACCTACGCCGCCGCCGCCGCGCAACTCAAGCCCTCCGAGCCCTCTCCATCCGCCTCCCCAGCGTCCGCCACCGAGCTCGCCCCGTACACCATCAAATCGGGGATCTGCCTGTCGCGCCCCCCTTTGCTCACGCAGCCCCTTCACCCCTTCGAGTCGGCATTCTTCTTCTACCAGCGCCGGCTCAACGAGCGCCTCGCCATGCCGTTCTCGCGGTACTTCTACTTCAAGAAGGACACGCCGCTCGACTCGGCGTGGAAGCGCAAGGCGGCTACGCGGAACGGGGCACCCGCGAGGGACCTCGGCGCGTATAATCCGTATAGTGAGACGGGGTGGAATGATGAGGTGATGGTGGGTGATCAGGTTAGCGAGAAGAAGGCGACGAGGGAGGCGCTGGTGGAGGATGCGATGAACCGTGGGCTTAGTGCTGAGGAGGCCGGTGCGGAGGAGGAGGAGGTGGTGGAGATTCCCCAGGAGAGATATACGGAGGCGGATACGGCGAAGGATGTTAAGAGGCTCGACAGGAAATTGACGAGGACGCTGTATCTGGTTGTCAAGAACAAGGAGGGGAAGTGGACGTTCCCTTCGGGTGAGCTGGTTGGCAGGGAGAACTTGCACCAGGTATGTTGATATCCCCGTGGGAGGTTGTTTTTGTGGATATAAAAGCAGATACTAACTATTATTATAGGCTGCGGAACGTGTGCTTGTCCAGTCAGCGGGGATGAACATGAACACCTGGATTGTTGGCCACGTGCCTATCGGACACTACATCTCGAAGCCGCACCTCGGCGGTGACTCGGCGATGACGAAGCAGGGCGAGAAGACCTTCTTCATGAAGGGCCGCATTATGGCCGGACAGGCGGACCTGAAGGAGAATGCGTTCGGGATTAGCGACTGGAAGTGGCTGACGAAGGAGGAGGTGCAGGGGCATGTTGGTCCGAAATACTTCAGCCATGTTAAGAATATGATGGCTGCAAGGTAGACTTGGGAGAGAGAGAAGATATAGAGGACCGGCATCTATGAGGGGGTCGGATGTCGATGGGGAGATGGGGAGGATACTTGTAGTATAGAGAGTGTATCATATTGTCAACATTACGGTGTACCATGTCTTATATTTTCAGGGCCGTCATATGAATCCCATCCGATGTCCGTTCCCAGCGGGCGGTTTCTTGTGCTAGGCTGTCTTGAGTGGGCTTTGGCGGCCAGTGATTAGCATTCCATTCCAATCTCGACATACATTATTCCTTCTCCACGCGTTGATATCAAGGGATGTGGGTGCTTCTGCCGCCTCAAAGTCTGGGAAACGGATTGTGCATAACATCCATCTTGAGGCTCTCCATGAAATTCCTACCTATGAGATTCCAAAAACACCAGATGTGAACATGCAAGCTGTATTCCTGAAGGCGAATAGTCGGAGCAGTTTAAGCAGTGAGCCGATGCGGTTATGAAGCGTTCAAACCGGAAGTACTCCTGTCGTTGAACGAGCAACGTCGGCAGCAACGATCAACGACAGTAAGAACGACTAACGAAAGCAAGAACGACCAACGACAGTAAGAACGACAACGACAGCATGAATGACCGACGACAGCTTTCGCACTCCTCGTCAATATAATCCCCGGGGTCTCGGAGCGGTAGGACCCTAGATTAAAGTTGCGGACAGTAGAGAAGCGCTTGATAAAATCTTCTGTATTCTGGACAGCCTCGGATGCCAGTGTTCATCCGGTTGAAGCTCTCGTTGTTCACTATAGACCTTCTTTGGATATTTGGGCGGCACAAGTAAGGAGGAGGGGCTCTTCGGTATCAATGAGAGACTTCAAGAGAACGCATATCATTTTGAATCATATCTATAGCTTAGAGCCATCCCATGATTATCTGTTCTCTATCATCTAGGCTCAAGCGGCACCATGACTATGATGGTATTGATCCACTACTCCTTAACGCCCAGGCATCTCATGTCCATTCAGAACTCCGTATCGCCCGTCTTTCCCGTCCATGCCGAAACTCCACACCTTGAAAACGTGCCAAATTCCTGATCCGTAACGCTTTAGTTCGAATGTGCTACTTCCCCAGCACCGTCGCCATCCAACTCACAAACCTCATCCATCGTCCCATACACCCGCAGTTTATTAGCATAAACCCGCCAGAAGGGTGCAGTGAGGGGTGGCACAAAGTCATTCCCGCGGGCCGCATTAGCAAGCACACTCGCAGTTCCATCTTGCCCCAGCGGCGGCGAGCCAGTCATGTCATCCTCGATATCCGAGTCCAGCAAGCTCGCCTGTCTGGCCTTCTTCTTTACCGGGCTTGGCTCGCTGAGGATCTGAAATCGGTTCGCAGAATGAGGCGCATCTGGCGGAGGGTTGAGTAGGACGCCACCACCATCATCATCGGAGCTTGTGCTATCAGCAGATCCAGTGGAGAGTTCAAATGGGTCCACGGCATGCGTGGCATCGTTATGGTTCGGAACGCTAACATCTAACTTCGCAGCGAGCTTGAGGAAGATCTGTGCAGTGAGATAGCTGTCATAACCTGCTTCGTGGAGTAGGTGACGATTTTGGTAGGATCTGAACTCCTCAGGGAGGCAGATTTGAGGTATGCGCTGGGATTTCAGGTCTTGGTGAAGGTCTTGAAGGCTGGACGATTGACGCGAGTCGATGAGAGTTTTGCGGGTCGCCATATATTTCGTGTCGATGACCATAGGGAAGAGAGCGTGGATCTTCTGCTGGAATTCGGTGACAGTTGGGGGGAGGTTTCCAATGAAGGTGTGGTAGAGGAATATGAGATCGGTGAAGAGGTTATGACCGACAAGAACACGGGACTTGGCTGCCAGAGTTTTGGTGAGGCTGGATAGCTCGAGCTTTTTTAAAGAGGTGTCAATGAAGGCGGACTCGCCGGTAGGGCCGACACAGAACCAGTTTGGGCCTATATTGGAGAGATCGCCTCCAGCGAGGGCTTCAAAAATATACCGGAAGCCTATTTGTTGTGTAAGTGGGTTGATAGCGGTAGGGGTAAGAGAAAGAAAGAAATAGTCGACCTACCAACTTGTTTGGACAGCTGAGCTTCGTTGGTTACAATCTTTGAAGCAGCAATCTAGAGAAATCAGCAACTCCCCCCCTATACTAAGCCGCAATTCACATACTTTAGCCTCCTTCGCAGAGTCCATCTTCTCGACCTGCACGAAATCGGCATTCTTCCTCGGCAAGAAGGCCCTGTACTCCTTGAACTCGGTCCTGACAAGTTGGTAAACCAGTCTTCGCTGATAGCCACTAAGCCCACCCGGCACGGCGACATTATAAAATGCCATTGCCTCCCTTTCGGCCTTGTTCCTGGGGTCCGTCCAGTCCAGCAACTGTTTTCTAGCGTTGCGGTAGAAGTTAAGAGTGGCCTGGTCGCCAGGGCTGATTTCGATATCCGGAATTGTGCTGTTCCGGTTTTGGCGATCTATGAAAGCTTGACGAGCCTGGGCTTGCTCCTTCCGGGAGATATATGATATCCCTTTCGTGAAGACGGCGCCGATGTCGAAACAGTTCTTCCTTAGGAAATGCATGGAGCTTGACGAGAGGGTAATATCACGGTAGATATCGAGTTTATCTCCATCTTCTAGCAGTGGATTGATATTGAAGTTGTATGGGCGAGCTGTGTAAACTCCTACGGCCTGTCAGTCCACAGAAATAGCACACGCCCTGTCTCGTCCATGTCCAGCTGACGAGGACTGACCATTCTTCCAATCTTCTTCCACACACGTCAGGCCAATCTGCAAGACTTGGTATCTCTCAGCTGCCTCTTTCGTATCCTCATATTGTTGTTGGAGCGATGGCTTGCCAGTTTCGTTGAACCGTCCACCAGGTGAGTATCGTGACTTGGTTGAGATCCCACTCATCTCCACATCGACGGTAACGAAGCTTGCAGTGGAAATGGCTTTTAGAATGGGCAACAGCTCGTGCCAGAAGTGCTGCTGGTCGACCTCCATATTGATGGAGGTTAATTGCAGAACCTGTCCTTCGTGGCATATGTTTTGAGTGTTGTGTTAACTTTGAGGTGTTGAAGCGCTCGCGTCACTTGGATCGATCTGGCATGGGACAAGGAACAAGAAAGGCCCTCTAGCTGTGAGGTAGTTGTGGGGTAGCTGTGAGGCTGTTTTGACAATGAAAATACACTCAATAATATCATGAGTGGCGGGTGTGGCTTTTATGTTTATGCCAGACGCGTGTGAACTTCAAGGGATATAAACGACATGCTTCATTACATTAATTACAGCAAGAAAGAGCTTATGGTGCAGCAGACGAGAGATATATGGGATTTGGGGAGTAATGTTTGACTTTCCTGAGAATTGTTTTGCCAGCGCCCATATTTCAACATCAAGCAAATAAGTTACGGCGGAGCTTGTCAAAGGTGCCTTCCATGCATGAACCGCTTAAATAACAGTCATCATACAGATTGAATCGCATATCACGTGACCGTCTCATTGGCGGTACAGTGCGGGTAGGTCCGATGTAATATCCAAATTGCCGAGGCTCCAGTACGCGATCACCTGCTAACAATCCGAGAGATCTCCAGATTCTCCCCGTTCATTCCTCGGAGCTAACGACTGAAGGGCCTCATCCCCGTTCCCTCCAATCTCCTCGGCCTCGTGCGTCTTCCCCAGATGCCCTACACGCTAAACAATGGCTTTTAATGGGTCCACTCCTTCACTCCTCCCTCCCAAAGACTCCGGATCCTCATCCTTATCCTCCTCACAACTACTATCGGCTTCAATGGCGAGCTCGACATCCTCTCGACATGGCTCCTCTCAGATCTCAAAGATCTACCGGCAGTCCTCAACCTTATTCCTGACGCGTCGATTGCCGGAGTCGCTATCTACCATCATTCCTGTGATCACGGCACCGACAACCACAGACTCAAATGGCAACACCTCGGTCGTAGACCAAGCACCAATTGCTAAATCCTCACGCACGACTAGGATCAAGGTCTGGAGTTTATATCTCACCATCCTAAACGCCATCGTCGAGCTCGACGGCGAGGAAGGCAAGGCGGCCTTCGGCACCCAAGAATGGCGCAACCTCGTCACCAAGGTCCGTGACGGCATCGTCTGGGAAGAAGTAGTACAGAATGGCTACCGCGGAATCGAAGGCGACGTCGACGCCGACGTCGTCATTAACCTGTTCGTCCCCTCCATCCCTCAATCTTCAAATCACATGCTAACCCCCTTCCAGAGCTACCCTCCTCCTCGCCCACGCCCGCACCCAGCACCTCAACCAGCAACGCCTCGAAGCCTACCTCGCCGCCTCACGCACCCCCAACCTCGACCTCACAGGCCGCTTCACTGAATCCTCCGTCCGCGGCGCCAGCCCCACCCGCAGCATCGGCACCGACACCCCCCGCGACCTAAACGCCCGCGTCAAGATTCTCGAGCTCTACACCCTTCACGTCCTCCTACGCAACGACGAGTGGTCATACGCCCGGGACTTCATCTCCGCCTCCGAAGTCCTCGACGAAGAGCGCCGCGACGCCTTCCTCGCCGCCCTCCAGAGCCTCGAGGACGAGCGCGAAGAGGCTGCACAGCGTGAACAAGACCTCGCGAGAGAGAAGGAGGAGAAGCTGCAAGCTGATCTGGAGGAGGCTCGGAGGCGGCGAATTGAGAGCGAAGAGCGCGAGGCAAAGAGGCCGGAGGAACAGCGCAGTGCGAGGGCGGGAAGCGAGGTTGATTACGGAGTCGATTCATCACATCCTGTGCAGAGCAATGGGTCGGCGAATGGGAAAACTGCACATTCCAATGGCTCAGCAAGTGGGAAATCGTCGCCGTCTAAATCAGCAGCGGCGCCGAAGAAGGGGGCTATCAAATCGAGGGTCGTGCACTCGACACGGCCGTCTGGATCGGGCCAGCGCGCTGTGACCCCGCCGAATATGATTCAGCGTGCCACGGCCCTTATGGGCAATGTGCAGAAGCTGATTAAAGTTCTCGCGGCGACGCTGCTGAATAACCCCGGGTCAGTCCTGAGGACGCTAGCATTCGCCGTGCTTATCTTGCTCGCGCTGGGGAATCGCGCGGTGAAGGATCGGTTGAGGGGGATGTGGGGGAAGGTGAGGGGGACGATGGGGATGGCGACTAAGGTTAGCTATATTTAGTGGGGCAGGGGGGAAAGATAATGTCGCACATGAATGCATATTAGGCGCAGGTGGGTAGGGATTTTTTGGGGATTTCTGAAGGGGCATGTATGTATAGTAAATAGTAGCCACCAGATGGCGTTGGGATTGGATCGGAGAACTTGGCAAGACTGTCTGCCTTGAGAGGTATAATTTATTTTATTTGTTGTAACTTCTCTGCTTGCGGGTCTTGGGTGAATACACAAGTTGTCATCGTGGGCTTCTTGTCCTGCCTGATTTACATGATCCCTTCCCCTTGTATAACTCATCCTTGCCCGTCACGCTACCATTTAATCACTATCCAGGAATGGTACCGTCTCCATCTCTCCAGCAACCTTTTTATACACATGGCAACCGAAGATCTTGCTAATCTTTAACCTCGTCGACTCGGGAATAATACTCTTCCAGCACCCAGCCCTCGCTTGTCCATCTGAGGAACTGGGGCAACCCCTTCTCTTCTGCAATCTCCTCCCCTTACGTGGTCTGATCGCACCTCGATTCTCACATTTCAGCGCGGATGATGATGGCTTCCCACAAAAGGCCCGCTGGAGCTTGGATAGTAACTGATCATGCGGAACCTTGATTCGGGAATTGTCGATAGAGACGCCCATCTAGGGAATTTTGAGGTGGGGATAGGAGGAAGTAAAGGAAACTCTCGGAATCGTCTCTTAGAGCTTCTCACTCAAGGAGTAGGGAGCAGGAAGAACAAACTGGCCCACATGCAAGCACAGCATATAGATAGAAATATAAACCATAGTATAACTCATGATGCCATGCAGTGCGTAATCCCCGTCCCTGGTACGAGAAGGTTGTCAACAACCATAATACAGCAGTGTTCAACCCTTCCCTAGCTAAGATCGGACCCCTGTGACGCCATGATGTCGTTGACAGCTCGGCAATCTCACTTAGCACACACACCCACAGCGATTCTCAACAAACCACACTCCTAATTCCGACGTTGTATTTTAACAAAAAATGATGTTTTATTACTTCATCTACGTCTAGGATGCCAAAAATATCCTATTAAAGGTCCAAAAGGTAAAAAATAATGCAAAATACACTCCAAGAGGGGCTCGAACCCTCAACCTCAAGATCACGTTACTACTAGGAGTAGTTTTGTAGAAGTCTTGCGCGCTACCATTGCGCCATTGGAGCCATTGGATTGCAGTAGCGCGACGAGGGAAGTCTATATGGATGTCAACCAAATCGCATCCGATTATAGAAAATTATATTAACGAACGAAGCCGCTGTGTGTGCTCTTGGTTGTTGGATGGATTTTACTACTATCTAATTATATAATAACGGAGGCATGTTTTGAGAAAAATAAAACCAGGGGGAGGGAGAGGCGGGGGGGGGTCGAGGTTCATATATAACAAACACAACATTTTTTACATACCCATTTCCGCGCCATTGATCTAACCGATACACCTCCTTCCACAGTCCAAAAGAATAGAGCTCATCAACCAACGTAGGCTGTTGAGATAGGAAAGAGAGAGGGGCGGCGAAGCTGACGAGCCTGCAGGCAGGTGTGTCCTTCCTCTCGCTCGCGGCGCGGGCGTTCTCACCGAGCGAGGGGGCATCTCGAAACCGCGAGAGGATCCATTTAGAAACAGTGCATGATTCTGTTTCCTCGTTTTCGTGATGATCGCAACTAAGATCCATGAACCAACGTATGGCCCCAGTACAGCAAGTCCCTAGCTCCTCACCACCGCCGCGTTGGAATCTCACCATCACAACGCTTCCGTCACTACGGGCTTCTCACCAAGGCACTTCTCGTCACCTCGTCAGATTCTCACCACGGGAGACTCTCACATACACTCCATCAACCCATTCCACAGCAGCCGCTTGAGAACTATTCGTCCCGCCATCTTCCCCTCCTCTTTCCTTTCCTGAGCGTGGTTTGGTTTGGGTTGCGGGCGTGGGGGGTGGAGGTTGGGGTTGGTTGGG
>JPKC01001683.1:0-14023 GCA_000750925.1 Pseudogymnoascus sp. VKM F-4518 (FW-2643) | reverse complement strand
GCTGAGGTGGCGGAGGGGTGGGAGGGGAGGTGGTGGTGGGAGGGGGGGCGTGAGGCGATAAGTTTGGATGGCGAACCATTTATAGGTTTGGACTGTGGACCATCGCTTCATGGTCCGGATTTATCGATGTCTCGCCGTCGAAACTTGTCGCTTCCATCCTCAGATTCCATCGTCGCCGCCATCTTCTAGGTATACCCAATATCTAGGTAGTGCAACCAAAGGCGGTAGGCGATGGCTTGGGGTGTTGGGTATCACCGATCCAACATCCCAAGGCATCGCCGTCCTCCTCACATTCCATCGTCGCCGCCAGACCCTCAGTATATCCAATATATAGGTAGCGCACGCTTCGTTCGAAACAAAATTAAATGTTCTTTCTACGCTCATATAACAAAGAGGTGCTCATTCCCGATACAATAAATAGTTACTCCATTCCATAATACATCCACCCTTCCCACCCCCTTCACAAATTCAAACCCCCTTGCTTCCAGCTTCCACCCACATCACCCACACCGCCCCCCTCCCTTGCGTCCCTCTTAAGCGCCAACCTCCCAAAACCTTTCCCATCCATCCACTTACTAATCCCCTCCCATTTCATCGCCTTAGCATAAAATCAACTCGCGCACCAACACCCTAAGCCTCCTATACGACAGGTCACCTGTTCTACCAATGAACGTTGAAAAAGCAATCCATGCTACTAAATTCAGGGCCGCGTCTCTTCAATTTGTCACTGGGGTATTAAAGGGCTCATTATACGATACAAGCTTATTTCAAGGGAAGAAGAATAAAAATTCTGCCTGTGAAATAGTTAAATAGGGAAGGCATGACCTCTTAAGAGAGGAAGGCACGACCGACTTCAGAGGGAAGGAACGGCCGACTTCAGAGGGAAGGAACGACCGGCTCTGTAAGGAAGGAACGACCCATTAATGAACGAAAAGGTATGTGTCGTTCCTTCCCTCTGAAGTCGGTCGTTCCTTCCTAAGTTAGGCCCATCTCATAATCTAAATTCTGTATTTAGCAATGCTGATGTATATAAAATCGGCCTCGTGCCCGTACCTTATTTTTAAGTTTCGGCACTTATCACAATGCCGCCGCTAGCAAAGGGGCCACACCTTCAATGACTTCGTGTTTGTGAACTTACTACTAAGTGCTTATTCCAAGGTATTATTACTTCTCAGTGGCCTTGTATGTCTAAACGTCCTTAATTTATTTCATTATTTTTCAGTGGATGTTTTGTGAGATGGTTTTATAGGGTCAACCACCAACTACGCTCCCGAGAGACATAACATGCTGCAATGCAGATCACCCTGTGGGCCATGGACATTGCTATTGAACCAGTGGCCTTTTCATTTCGACCCTTTGACTCTATTCGACGCTTTCACAACGCTTCTTATGTAACTTAATCCTCAGAAAGGGGCTGGACTCGCTTGGCGCGGGTGTTAGCCCACGTCCCAAGAACCCTTGGCAATGCTTCTTCAAAGACCATCGTCAATAAAGGACCACAACTCCCATCACCCTCATCCTCTCTTCCTCAACACAGAAATAACAAGCCAGCGCTTCCTCCCCGTCACATCTTCAAATCCTCTATCGGTGACCCATTCTCTTTCGCGCCCTTCGGGGTCCCTCTCGACTATTGACTCCACCTCCAGACCTTGCTCAACCAGCAATTTGGTAGCATAAAACCCCGCCATCTTTTCCCTACCAGTGTGGAAACCAGAGACCACCCAAGCTTTTCCACCAGGATTCAGAAACCAAGCTATGCTCTTCATTAACGCCTCATGCTGCCATGGCATCCACAGGCAATCGGCGACCAGGATGATGTCGAAGCTACCTTTGTGACCTTGCACGAAACTGTCATCCTCAAGCAGTTTACCCCACTCATGGCCTTCTACAAGACAGGTTGCTGGGTTCCCTTCCGTTCCTATCCTCATGCCTTCCGGCAAGTTCTCCTCGACATTCTTCTTGATGTTCGCGACGACCTCCGGAGCCGGATAATCCGTGATAATGACGCTTTCCGCGCCCGCCTTTGCGGCCACCAACCCAGAAAGACCAGTCCCCGCACCCAGCTCAAGCACCTTCTTTCCCTTCACATCCCACTCTCCTCCCTCCTCGATGAACTCAGCCAGTTGGAGTCCAGAGTTCCACAAAAAGTGCGAAAAGAGTTTCCGGTTATCATCGCCCTTTGGATCTGCCAGCTCGAGTTTTATCTCTCCAAAGAGGGGTGATAAGTAGATTACCGAGTGATCAAGATCGCCATGCTGGTTTGTGATGTCGTCTGGGAATATTACTCCGAGGGACTCGCCAAAGTAGTCTTCTGGATCTGTAGTTTCTGGCCCTGAAAGGCGGATCTTGTCGGTCAACATTGATTTGCGCGCGCACACTCAAATATATTCAAATTTGGTGGTCAGCACTAAGATCCGTGTTAGACTCGTGCTTCCCCGCGCGACACTCCAACTGTATTTTAGAAACGAAGAGCGTGAAGTGTTGGAACTTAAATCCAAGTCGCTGTAGCTTAAACAACGATAATATATGGAAAAGTCCTCGTGGAAAAATATAATATCACTCACCTTACCACCTGGAAGTAATTTTGCGTCTAATTGTCATCTGCTCCTGGGTGCCGATAAGGGAATATTGTGCCTGGTTTCACCGCCTGTACGACTCCGCGTTAGGCCTAGCGCATGCGAGGGCCGCATCATCGAGTCTCTCCCCTTAAGACCGTCATATCCGCACCTGTCCCCCATCGCAAACCTGAAATATGATGTGTACTCCGCGGTCTTAGACAGAACATACGGATGATATAACAAGCAACGGGATACACGATGCTGTTATCTTCAGCGCCCATCGGCTCGGAGATCTTCGCCGGCATCTGCCTCATTGTCATATCGCTCGCCGTCATCTTGGTATTGCGATACTACCTTCCTTTACGAACTACACCAGCATACATTCTCGTACCTATTTTCTTCGCCTTAGCATTGCCGACAAGTATAGTATTCTTAGTACCGATAGATCTCGCATCGAATACCGGCACCGACGATGGAACAAGGGGCATCTGGCTGCAGGAGAAGACCCTCCTCGTCTCGTGGAGGATCACCTACTGGCTGACCTTTGGCCTGACCTGGTTCATCCTCCCTATCCTCGCCGAATTCTCAGATGCCGGACACCGCGACGTCCAGGCGAAGCTCATGTATTCCCTGCGCGCAAACGCCAAGTACCAAGCCATGGTCTTCGGTTCCGGCATCCTGGGCCTGATCTACGTCTTTATATCGGCCGGTGTGACACCGACTTCGTTGAAGGGTCTGATAATGGCATTGGCGTATGTGTGGGGTTTAATTCTTGCTATATACCTGATGGGCCATGGATTGGTCGCCATTCCTCGATCGTTGTTCCGCAAAGCGAACATCAGTGAGAGCTTACGACGCATACAAGCTTCGGCTCCTAAGATTCATGAATCTATGGACGATGCAATCGAAAGACTTGAAGTGCTAGAAGCACAGGTTACATTGCTGAGCCAAAGGAAATCCGGAACTGCAATGCATTTCCAGGAGTGGATCGAAGAACTTGGGGAGCTCTGCAACTTGCCAGAGTCACGACCGAGGTCGACGTCGCGACGAATGTCGATACCAGCAGTGTCCGTGCCGACGGTTATAACAGAGAACTACCTTGCAGATCTTACAAGATCTCTTACCAGAGCCCGTCACAAGCGAATCCGATACATGGATGAATGGGACAGACTGGTTCAAAACTCTGTCGCAACCCAGGCCATCCTAGACTCTGCGGCTATAAAAAAACTTGAGATTGGAGCGTCTTCTCCTCGCGCATCGTTCTTTGAGCGCCTCACCCTCTTCACGCCATATACCCGTTATCTATATTATTATCACATGGTTCCATATATGAGAATCCTTTTCGGCGGCCTCTTGTCTGTGGCTTCAGTATGCATTGTCTGGTCTGAAGTCATCAAGCTGGTCAATTCGAACCTTTCCGTCATATCACGGACTGTGGTTCATCATCCCAACAGCGACCGCGGCCAGATCGGATTCCCGGGCCAGATGATTGCAGCACTGTGGATTTTCTACATGTGCGCGGCAGCTTTAACGTCCATGACCGAAGTCAAGGTATGGCGCGGCCGGGCACTTGTGAGGCGCAATACAGGATACGAGTCGGCATTCTGGTATGCCATGCAAGTCGCCAGGCTCTCAGTTCCCCTGTCCTACAATTTTATGACCTTCCTAACCCCCGACGTCTTCGAAAAGACGATATTCTATAAGTTCCTCGGCAAGCTCATCAACCTGACGCCTCTGGGCAAAGGCTTCGACTACCTTTTCCCTATATTTATTTTGGTTCCGGTTTCCGCAGCGCTATTTAATCTCTATGGGAAAGCGAAGCGGATGCTCGGATTCAATCTCGACGACGAAAGCGACGACGAGGAGAACGTCACCGGATACGGCACCGGCGGCTGGCGCGAAGGCAGAGACCTGATTGAGCGCGAGGTTGGCGGAAGCGCCTCACTCGCACACTTGCGAAACCCGCAAAATGGTGCTAGTAGCAGCAACGGACCTGCCATTGCAGCTTCCAACCTGGGTGCCTCACGCTCAACACCGCCGCCTAGGGTAACCTCCAGCGTCCAACCGCGATCCAGTGGGCCCGAGGATGAAGGCTTCTTTGGCTCTTTCGGCCACCGAGTTCGAAATACCATCGATACCATCGAGACGCCGGACTGGATGCAAGGGCTGAGTGAGGGCATCAAGAAGCCAAAATGGATGGGTGGCGATGATCGACCGGGCCACTCGCGAGGCGAGGGTAGTGTCACTAGACTATTTGGTGGGAACCAGGATGGGAGGGTGAGACTGTAAGTATAGTTTTAGTTGTTGGAAAACAACATTGTATGTATGTATGATGAAAGGGGTTTTTGCTTGAGGTGTTGGATTTTATATAGACGAGCTCAACAATCGGAGTTTGGGGAGACTGCAGGAAAGATGACAGGATGTCTCTTTCTTTGCCTACGATAGTAATACATACATATTTTTTTTTGTTCACAACTCGTGCATTCTGTTATTTATTGGTGGTGTTAACTCGCAAGGCTTTGAGATTTCGTTTCGTAAGTGAATCAAGCCTTTCTGGTTAAGCCTCGGTATAAATATAGCACCGCGCTCGGTGTAGGGTACTTTTTGTATACCACTACAAACATAAATGGGTAGGGATGATACCTTACGAGAATGTGTGAAGCACCTAGCTGGTAACGAGACGAAGCCAGCCGTCTCTCACGACGAGCAAGAGGGCGAGCGGTGACAAGAAGGAAAGTTGACGATATGACGATGACAGCATAAACCAGCAAAGGTGAGAAGTACTAGCTATGGAACGTTAGGGACGGATCTTGTCCTCAAGCTCTTCTAGAGTTTTGGCTGGTTTCTCCACTTCCGCTCGTAGGAGATCTTCATAATCATCTTCTGTTACATCCAACGAGACCAGCCCAACCTCCGTTTCCGTAGTCTTTTGTAGTTTTAAATATGGGACATTCTCGCCCAATAGCGTCAAATGTAGGGAGGCACTTAGAGCTGATGAAAAATACGAATTTCTATTCTGCTGTAACGGCTCTAATGCATCCGCATATCCTGCTCCCAGCGTTCGTGTTAAACAATACGCTATTAACGCCGCTCATGTCATTCGTACAATATAAACCCAAAGTTGTATATCAAGAGCTGATCCGCCTATCATGGACCTCCTGACCCAGAAGGTTGCCCAGAGACATCCCCTTTAACAGTACCCTCGCCATGGGTCTCCGGTAACTCCCTCGTTGTGCTCCCTTCGCCACTTTCCTCGCGCTGTGCCTCCAGTATCTCCTTCGCTGTGCTCCGTCCCTCATCCGTTGCCTTATCCGATTGCGCGACGTCCCCGTCGCCATCTGCCTCCGCTCCCTCGTCAGCAGCCACTCTCTCCGCTTCAACAGCCTCCTCCCTCCGCCTCCGCGCTTGATCCTCCTCCTCCCGAGCCGCAACATGCCGCTCCCCAACTCCAGGCCACAAGCTCGCCAAAAATAGTAGCGTCGCGTGCTCTACTCTCCGCACCTGCGTCATAAACCAACTCGCATTCTGACGCTGCCGCTGCTCTATTAACCGCTGCGCGACGCGCTGTGGATCCAGCTCTCCTGCCCTAGCGTCGGTACCGGCCCCAGCACCAGCCCCGGCTGCTGCAGGTTGCCCGGCCGCCGCGCCCTCGGGGTTAGCCGCGGGCATGGCGAGAGGGATCAGGTTCTCGAGGTGGCGGCGGATTGGTGCCCAGTTGACGAGGCCCGTGTTGATGAAGAAGAAGACGATGCTGAGGCCCGTGATCATGCACCAGCGCCACCAGCTAGTGTTGCCAGATGTGAAGAACCAGACGAAACCGATCAAGCGAATGACGAGCCATATGTGCGGTGCGAGCTGGGCGGCGAGAGCGCCGGCAGCGGCGGGGTTGCCCTGGTGGCCCATTAGAACGGGAGCGTCAGGTTGCGCCGCGTGGTGTTGCGCTGCATGGTGCTGAGCTTGCAGTTGAGCTTGGCGGCGGGCTTGGGGGTGAGGTTGGAGTTGGGGCTGGAAGTGCTGAGGCTGGTAGATGGGCTGTCCATTCTGATGAGGGGTATGGGCAGGGTGGATGTGTGGTAGACCAGCAGTCGCTGTCGGGGGCGGAGTGTAGTAGGAGGAGGCGTTACTGATGAGAAGGGCTTGGGGCCCACTAGGCGTGGAGAGTATGTATACCATTGGCGGGCTGGTGGATGCAGGCTGGCGAGTGGCAGTTTCGGTTGGGCTAACTGGCGCAGGTGCGTGCAAGGTGGAAAATGTCTGCTGGGGCCGCTGAGACGAAAGTGGAGGGTCGCCAGTCCGGGAAGGCGCTGATTGTGATCGTGTTGGAACGTTCTGCTCAGTTGTGCGTGGTTGGGGAGTCGGAATGTAAGGCGGGGGGTCTTCCGCAGGTGGACGTAAGACTAAATGTAACGACTGCGAATCTTCATTGCTCAGCTACGAACATGTTAGCTTGGAGACAGATGACTAGTGGATGGGTATGCACACCATTTCTTTCCCAAAGACATCTGCCATGGTTTCTACTTCCGTCAATTGGCGGCCTCTATGGATGAGCCTCTGGTGGTCATTATGCGGCTTGGTCTGGACCCTCTCACGGATCTTGGCCTTCAGTTGTTGGACCGTTGTAGCAGTCGGCAGGTTTGGAAAAGAGAATGGGCCATGGGAGCCCAATGACGGCGAGATAATATGAAGCGTAAAGGTCTGTGGCGCTGGCGCGTCATTATTGGCAACTATCGTGGTCGCCATGATGATTATAAAGTGGCTGATACAGCGAAGGTCAGAGCTATATTTCTCATAGGCAACGACAGGTTATTCTGAGCAGTCCCTCAGGCCTCGTTGGCGGTGGAGCTTTTTGGAAGAGTCAATCCTAAATATGCAAAGCAGGCGCTCATGATATTCAAAAGAAATGCATTGGATCGAATTTATTCATCCAGGTACCGCATTCCCTACGTTGGTTCCACGTAGCCTTCCCATCGGCCGCATCCTCCGGCAAGCGAGTCGCGCCGCGCCGGCAGCAACAAAATCGTCATAGCTTCCTCCGACTGACCCTCTTCACAAGCCTCAGTGGCATAACCGCGGGCGTGAAATTTAAAATTAATTAACACAACCCCAACAATGCGCGCCCCACGCACTCTCAGGGCGTCGCCATCGCCGTCGACATGTCTCCTGAGAACATCACACCAACGCCCCCAATATAGATATCAGCAGCAATCGAACAGGTTCGCGCAGATGGATCATAATGGGCATAACGGGCGTCACGGGCACCAGCCTGGGAAGCGACCATTCTCAACGGGCAAGGGGGGCAGAAGGAAACAGGAGCAGGGCGAACCCTTTCACAGGAGGTTGGGGAGGGCATTGAGGGATACGAAGATCAGATGGTATCCCATACCTGCAGCGCTGGGGATTGGATTCCTTGGCCTGGCCCAACTGTACAAGGTCAACGAGCGAGAGAAGAAGGCGAGGCGTGAGGAGGAGGAGGGCGAGAAGCCATACAGGAGGAAGAGGATACGACCCACTGGCCCTTGGTACGCAATCCCGTAGCCCTCATCGATGACTTATCCAGCAGCTACTGATATCGGTACAGGCAAGTCCAGGTCATGTCGACTCTCCCCCTTAAAGCCATGTCGCGCCTCTGGGGCCGCTTCAACGAGCTCGTTATCCCCTACTACCTCCGTGTCCCGGGTTTCAAACTATACTCCTGGGTCTTCGGAGTTAAGTAAGTTCCTTACCTCCACCCCTCCTTTCCAAATCCAGCTAACCTCTCCAGCCTCTCCGAAGTCTCCGAGCCCGACCTACACGCCTATCCCAACCTGGCGGCCTTCTTCTCGCGTACCCTCCGCCCCGGCGTACGGCCCCTAGACCCCAACCCCTCCGCCCTCCTCTCCCCTGCAGACGGCCGCGTCCTCTCCTTCGGCCTCATCGACGGCGGCGAAGTCGAGCAAGTAAAGGGCATGACCTACTCCCTCGACGCCCTGCTCGGGACCTCGCACCCCTCCTCAGCCCCCAACCTCTCTTCGCCCTCTCACCTCTTCGCCCGCGAGACCCCCGCCCCGCACGCCCCCCACCACGTCGACTCCGAAGCCCTCGTTAAGCGCGACGAGGAATTTGCCATCCTAAACGGCATCCGCTACACCCTCCCGGGCCTCCTCTCTGGCTCCCCTTCAGCCCCGCACTTCCCTCCCACCGATGCATCGACCCCCTCCCTCCCCCCATCTGAAGAAGAAGTCTCCGACTCCCTCGCGCTCCCGTGGTACAACCTCCCCCGCCGCACCGCCCTCTACTACTGCGTCATCTACCTCGCGCCCGGCGACTATCACAGATTCCACTCCCCCACCGCATGGGTAGCTGAGAAGCGTCGCCATTTCGCGGGCGAGCTCTACTCCGTCTCGCCGTATCTCCAACGCACGCTCCCGGGGCTGTTCACGCTCAACGAGCGCGTCGCGCTTCTGGGCCGCTGGCGCCACGGATTCTTCAGCATGACGCCCGTCGGCGCCACGAACGTCGGCAGTATCGTCATCAACTTCGATGCGGAGCTGCGTACCAACTCGCTCCTCTCGGATAGCGCGGCAGATAAATCGCCGAGCGGCTTTTCGGAGGCCACGTACGGAACTGCGAGTCGCGTGCTGCATGGGCGCGCGCTAGGAAGGGGTGAGGAAATGGGTGGGTTTAAGTTGGGAAGTACAGTCGTACTAGTTTTTGAGGCACCGGAGGGCGAGATGAGCGAAAAAGAGGGATGGGATGGAGAGGGGCAGTGGAGGAAGGGAGGTTGGAATTGGGGAGTTAGGAATGGGCAGAGGGTGAAGGTTGGGGAGGCGCTGGGGTGGGTGGATGAGAAGGAGTAGGCGGATGTATATCGGCGGTAAGACATATGGGTGGGATTTTTGTAACCATATGTATGGCCTGGTACCACTGACCCGGTTCCCTGGTTATCATTTACGGAGTTTTGGAATATATACAGGTTGCCCATTCATGCGTCTCGTAAGGCTGAGGAAGGGACCAAGCATACCAGTCAGTTAGAACATCTAGTATAATTCATTGCCGCTTAATTGTTTATAGCAAATATGAATAACATAAAGACTCCTAACTACCCATGCTGTGATAATCACATGACGGCCTTCCAACAAGCCAATTATTCGGAATTCATAACGAAATAGGAACTTCATTGCCTTCAATTTCATTTCAATCCGCATCTGTGCCCAATCCCTCTTAACCTACTCGTCTATCGTTGTTGCCAATAACCACGCATGGGACGGTCTACCAAAATTATAAAGAGATATATATACATATGTGTCTCAAGAAAGTTCGGCCGCGAATAGACAGATAAACTAATGCTTCAGTGATTAATACACAGCGCCGCCTCTATGTTGGGAGGTTATGGCAAATATTTAATCCGGGCGGGTGTACGTCAAGTTTCGAGGTAGTCAACTTTGGTTAGTAGAGCACAAGGATTCTGCTTGGTAGATCTAGTGCGCAAAGTGCGGCCCCACAACCCTCACCCGCTCACTCAAGCGTCAATTCTTACAGTTGCGGTACGAGCCTACTCGAAGTTGAATTGCTATCCTAACGCTATACGTTCATAATGTTGGCTTCAATCTGGTCCTTCCTTGGCTGGAAAGAAAAGAAAGAATAGAAAGAAGAGCTAACTCCTCCACCCGTCACCATCACTGGGGTCAGGATACCAGTCGACGGGACTCCCGCTCATCTCCTCTCACTTACCACGACTGCGTCTGACTGCTACTTATCCCATGTGCCCGACTTGCGTCAGTTTTGGAAGACAGAGCTTGGAGCCGTCGTGACAAACAAAGAATTGAGCTTGTGCAACAGCGGCAGTCATCGTGTGATGGAATCTATTATGCCTTCTTCTCCTATGCCGTACACGATCTGCTAGAGAATTCGTCTGTTCCGGCCTGGATCAGCAGTCATCGGCGCATCGTGTGGTGCGGAGATGTCTTTTTGGTCAAGATGGCACCGCATGAGTTTGGAGAACATGCTTGGGCTGCCTATGAAGATATAGGGCCAGAGTTTATGGATTTGCTGGCTAACGGGCCATCCGCGCGCTGATGGCAATGACGATGGAGGTTTTGCAAAGTTATGCCATGCGCTCTCATTTTCAGTATTCAATTTGTTATTCTTGACCCATTGTTTGTTTAGCTATTACACCTCAAACGCCTTGGCAAATTCTGACAAGCGATTAGAAGCTTTTACAAGGTAGCACCGTCTGAAGAGCAGAACCACGTCTACTTTGATCTGTACGATCTACGCTCACAGCTTCACGAATATCGAGCGTTGTGTGGAATAGAGGAGGGTCGGATAGGGGAATGCAACCGTTCGAGATCTCGCGCCGCATTTCACTTAGCCTGGTAGTCAATCACACCATCGATGAATGCCAGACATATGAAAAATAAAACCCATTCGTAAATGTCTCGGCATTCTTAAAATCTACATAATCCTTTGGCTTTTCCTTACAACTGTCTTGATATCCAATTTGAGTATGGTCGTAGGCCCATGCCGCCCCGGCCGCCGCCACGCTAAAATCCCGTGATATTCCCGTGACCCACAACTTATAATTTTTTTCACATCCACAATAGCCTGATTTATATTGAACAATACCCTTTCAGAGTCCAATCAAGAACGGCCGGGTGGTGTAGTTGGTTATCACGTTTCGTTAACATCTCTTGTTAAATCCGAAAAGGTCCTGGGATCGAACCCCAGCCTGGTCATTATTTTTTGGTGATTTTTTCATTTTTATATCATTTTAGGAATCGGCTGGGGGGATGACGCCGATAGGATTAGGAAGGTACGTTTTAGTAGTTTAGGGGCTGAGGTAGAGATCAAGGAAGGTACGAACGGCGTGGTTGTTTTTTTAATTACCTTTGTTAATTCATATTTTTTTGGGGTATTTTTAAATTATATACATTTTTATAAAATCGGCTCCGTGATCCGTACCCTCATCATCATCTCACAATATACAACAGAGACCGACCTTGACGGTGTATTCTATTGGATTATTGTGTATTTGTGTAGGTGAGATGGCGGAAAGTTGGGCAGGGGCACCTAGATGGGGGAAGCCTTGTCGTCGTCGTTGTAGTTCTCGCTGTCATCGCCCTATCACCGCCGTTACGGTTCTCGTTCTCGCTGTCACCTCCCCCTCTCGTCGGATATCTTGATGGACGTAAAGTCCTGGCCCATCTTCTGCGCAATAAGAAGGCGAATTCTACGCTCTGCCACAAACGAGTTGAGATCATTTCTGAAGTCATCCGCTGCCCATACGTGTGTGGGATCGATCGAAACAAGCCTGCTGTTACGTCGTTATGGGGCTGTGATAGGCGAGCTATATGATACTGTTGTTGCTGTTCTGTTTAACTAAAGATGAGGATATTAATACTTTATGCCCGATCCCTAATTCCCCACATTCCCATTGTGTCAACAAGTACACGCTCCTGATTCTAAAACTTGTGATACAGACGAGTGGAAGATGGGCGCGGGATATAGAGGGACTGCTCTGGATATCTCACCGATGTATACAGCACAAACTTTACCCTCGCTCTCATCTCCGCTCCCATCCCATTACCAATCTAATATAACTTATCCCCCACCTAGCGAACCCTTCATCCCCTGGCTCGCTCCATCAGAAAGAACAGCGGCAAAGAAAGATTTTGGTGTTTTCAAGATCGAAACTTTGCATAGCACAGTTTTTTTAGCGTGTGGATGAGTCGTTCAAGGGGCTAAGTGTTGGTTGAGGAGTGGAGTTCTTGCTGCCGTTGGTATTCTCGCTGTCATTGGTATTCTCGCTGTCCCCCTCTCGCCGTCGTCCTAGTTCTCGCTGTCACCGCCCTCTACATCCACAGACACAGCTCACCCCCCATTCCCACATTCCCCTAAGCCACTCCCAAGGGTAAGCCCAAAAGGGCGCAGAAAGCCTTATAATCCTTCCTCCACTACCTCCAGAACCTCCAGCAGCACCCCCATTTCTTCTACCCCCCCCATCCCCTCGTCAGCACAGCCATTTCAACAGTATCCACCCAAGCTCACCATAACGTTCTTCAGAAATCTGGTCCCATAAGTTGATCTCTTCCAACCTACAATCTCTAATCAGCTAATTTATAGGACGAGTCTTCCTCTCTGTTTCCAGCTGATACAAAATCTCGGAACACACACAATCTAAAAATATCTCTCGCCCCAGAAGCCCCCGAGAACTCGACATCAAAGTCACCCAATCTCATTCTCGACAAGAAGAAAATACGCGCCTAAATTTCGAACCAAGACCTCTTTTAGGAAAGGCAATTTAGCTCTACTCAAGCGCTTATCACAAAACCGCAATCACTCCAACAAATCGGAACCTAGGTGGATGGATCCTTATCTCATCCCGAAACTCACGCACCAACAAGCTATATAGGTGTATGGAACGGTTGCTGCTCCTTCGTCGATCTACTGCGTCTTCTATTCCCTGGAACCCTCGGGGCAAACCGGTATTCATACAGGAGCTCCATTCTGAGCGAATGCGAGATGTCATTGGCCGTAAGTCTTGACCCTCCTCCCCTGGCCATCCAAACCATATCACTAACGCCCTCCCTCCAGAATGTCCCCCGACCTCCGCACAATCCCCTTTCTCATCACCCCCTTTTCTCACCACCCCCTCCCCCACCGCCACACAACAACCCAATACCCTTCTCACCCCCTCTGAACACGCCATACATCACACACGCGCAACCCACCCCCCGCACAAGACACAACCATACCATACTAACATTCTTAAAATAGAACCCAAGCCTCTGACTTCTCCCTGTCCTCCCTCATGACACTCCCTTTATACGCCCACCATGAAATCCCGTTGCATGCGGGATGTACAACACCAACTCCCCAGCGCCCACGTACTCCCCTTTCTCTCAACATTTCCCCATCTCCGCCAACGTATTCACAAACAGCAGTATATCTATCCCCGCGCTGCCTGGGTTATCAAGAACATATAAACCCCCCTAGTAGCGTTGCTTCATCTCGAGTTAGAACCACCGAACACCGAACCACAGTATTATGCTGAAGAATACCCATATACCTATAGGTAGGAATGGCACAGATTAACCTCCGTCGCCCCGCTCGAGAAACACACACTCCAGAAGCTCAGGCTCAACTTTGTCGTCGTCGTCATCACCGTTCTCGTCGTCACTGTCCTATCACCACCATCCTCTTCCCACCATCCTCTTCTCACCCCCCTTCACCCCCCTCTTCTCACCCCCCACAAAACACGCCACACCCCACCTCCCCTCTTCAGCTCCCTGGCAGGGCGGCAGTTGCTTCTCCTGCAAACGGGTTTAGTTTTGTAGCCCACGAATCCTTGAAAAACTTCTTCATCTCTTGGGTCATCACTAATCCCTCAATTTTTTGCCCCGCAACCCACATCATTCTTCATCTACACCCCCATAACACCCTCGCCCCCTTACACGCTAGACATAGACCTTGCTAGCCAGGAATGC
>JPKC01001682.1:0-17548 GCA_000750925.1 Pseudogymnoascus sp. VKM F-4518 (FW-2643) | reverse complement strand
CCCCCTCCCCCACCGCCACCACCGCCGCTACTGCTTCCTGCTCTCTCTCCCGTAGAGCTTTCTCTCTTAATCATCGACGGGCGATGTCTGGGTACCATACTTGGGCCTGGATGTAACATGCTGCTCAGGAAATTGCTCCCCTGCCTGGTTCTCCCTCTAAAGCCCTTGGGACCCTCATCTCTACCGGAAGCATTGGTCGTCGTAGTATCCAGCTCCTCGCCTCCTCCAACAGTCGTGCCGAAGCTCGAGCGGCGGTGTCGTGCCGTCGCGTCTTCCATCTCGCGCTGGTGGAGTGATTCCGAAGGCAGAAGGATGGCGCGGTCGAGTTCGTACGGAAGGCCACGGTGTCGGCCACGGACCTGCATAGCGATGATGACCAATTTCCCTACAACGTTGAATTGCCCGGAGAAAGAAGCGTTTGTACCGGGGTATCCCAAGCTGAGCCCGACGGTACCATACGCACTAATAATCTCAAACAGGCAACTGAAGAGATTGAAATCGGGTTGGGCCTTGTCTTGAATGCGGCCGGCTTCTGCAATGGCCATGATGAACCACCCCAGTGTCACGAACCAGAGATCGAAAGACAGCTGTCGACGTATATGGGACCCAACATACGAAGGCTCCGCACTTTTGCTGTCGGCATCGTCCCCCCCACCCCAGATTCCAAGCGACTGTTCTTCGTAAACGTTTGTTCGACGGACTGAAATGGCGATAGGGAATACGGAAATGTACATCATAATCATATACGAAATTTGAATCGCAGGGTGTAGGGCAGCTATCGACACAACGGCAAACCCAGCAGTGCGTGTGGATGTAGCTTGAAACCAGCCGTCGAGAACTCGGATGTTCGGAGGAAGATCTGTTACGACTGGATTGCCAAACTAATTTAGATGTCAGCATCTTCATACTCGTTAGGATCAAATATGGAAGAGGACTTACATCAAGAATGATGAAGAACACCAGGTCAACACCATTCAAGAGAACGAGGACCCAAAAAAGCCACCATGTTGCAGTAGCCGGGAACAACAGCGTAAAACATCTCCTAGGATGATCAAGGAGGAACCTCAGTTCTTCCCATATCCCACTCGCCTTAGGCACCAGCTTGGAAGTGCAATAAATAATGAACCTTAGCAACACTGGAAATCCGGTATTACCAAAAATAATCATGAAAGACATGACAAATAGAGGCCAAATGGCAGTCTGGAAAGAGACCATGCTGTCAGGAACGAGAGAGAATCCCAAGTCGTTAAAACTTGACATCGCAGTGAAGAAGCCCCACCAAGTGCGACTCATACCGGCGGCATCGACGATTGGACCATAACGGGCGTTATTAACAATCCAAGGAACGAGAGATATGGTCGTAAAGATGGTCCCAAACCAGAAATAGGAGACCAGTACGATCGCAAGGGTTTTCAAAGAGCGGTACTCGATCCCGCCTAATTCCTCCCTTTGAGACTCAGAAAGATCAACGAACGCTGAATTGCGCCCTATGGTCGGATGGAAACTGATGTAAGGCATAGGATCCGATTCCTCTTTATCTTTCGTGAAGTGACTTTTCAACCTCGTTAAGGACATGGCTCTTGATCTCGTCCGTTCCGTCTTTTCATTCTCGCCATGGACCTTGTCACCACTCAGTAATCTCGGCTTTCGAAATCTTAATACGCCCAAACTGTGTACAGCAGCACGTGTCGACTCAGAGGCATGCTCGGATCTACTCGAGTATTCGTCCGCACCAAAATCAGCAGTTACAGGGCGATTCTCAGTGGCGCTACTGCGATCAGAAGTGCCTGAATCAGTGCTAGGGCTCTGTGACGACTCGGGCTCTTCATTTGATCCATTGAGCCCCCAGGGCAATGGCTCAACATCAGAATCACTTCGGCGGATGCCTGACATAACATGTGCTTCGTCAATCGTCTCTGGAGCTACACCTCTATCGGCATCCCTAGGCCCCGGGATCCGCAAGGCGCCTCCAGTAAGCCTCCGTTGGCGCTCCAGAAACTCAATGTGTGTTTCTGGCTCCCTCGTGCTGGGCACTCGCAGGTATTCACTGTCAACGCCATCGCTTCGTTTAACTTGGTCTGCGAACTTGATCGTTGGCGCGCTTTTCAATTGTGGCGCTTCATGCTTCGGGCTCAACGATATGCTTTCAGACTCCGATTTGTCAAACGTTATTGCGTAATCGTCTAGGTTTGGTGCGTCTGGGTCTCGTGCATTCGCATTTGCATTTGTATTTGCACCGGTATCCTCTGCATAGTCCCCTGTGGTTGCTGGATGACCAGTTGTGCCCATTCGTGTGGTGTCATGCATAACTCTTATCGTCCGCCCATTCACACCGTGTTCTATCGCTGCTGTGTCCCGCTCTCCTTTCATCTGCGACCTCGTTTTCGACATACTCCTTCTCGCGCGCTTGGCCTCCTTGGCGATGTGCTGGAACCGCTTCTCGAACCAATATAGTCGTAAAAATACAACAAAGGTATTATTCGTGATTGGATTGGTCATCATGGGTAGGAGGTATAGAACGATCTGTTGGAAGGTGTTGAGGTCATTGAAGTCGATCGGATTGAGACCGCTCTGAGTGCATGAGCCGGTTGAGAAGAATAGTGCATCGATATATGCAATCTTCCCTCCTGCAACGACGAGGAAAGAGCCTAAGAAGGCCAAACCGATGATCCAGAAGTCTGCGGTTGGGTTAATATTGCCTGCAATACTAGCACCCCAAGGGCTGGGCTGACTTACAGTGGACAGTGATGAAGTTAAAATGAGGCTTCCTGCTCATGAACGATGGTTTCATGGCCTTGACTTGATGCCAGGCATCAACGAAGGGTTGAAGCATCATTTTGGCGGCTGGTGAAAGAAACCCAGACAGGGACGGTAGTGGTCCGAGGCTGGACGGGAGATTGGTAGAGTATGGCGCGGCACGAGGTTATCAGGAGCGGCCCCAAAGACTACAGCCACAGCAGTATGCCGTGAGACCCTGCTAGAGCAGCAGTCCTATGTTATGAGGAGGTGGTTGTGTTGTGGTTGCGACCTGAGAGAAGCGGCATTGCGTAGGAATGTAGGTTGGATGTGGCGATTGAGAGGGGCACAAGCAAGTGGGTAGCGTGTTATAACTGATGTTCTGAAGAAAACTTGAACATGACTTTAAGTAAGATAGATATATATATAATATAATTTACAAATGCTCAGTTGGCGAAGAGTAGGTAGAGGTAAAACGTTGTGCCGTCGTCCTTGTAGGGTAGAATGCGCCGAGGGTGGGGATCGCAAATCCGCGGGCTGAGTCTAGCCCATCCCCGGGAATTGCCAAGCAAAATTTTATCTGTAGCCCTCGATTGGAAGCTAATCTAAAAGCTGCCGGCGCCATACGTATGGAACAAGCTGAGCTGTACCAGAGCGAACGGGGGTCCTTGATCGGCCAAATATCCACTACCTCAGACCTGCATACGACTCTACATACAATTCTGCATACGACTCTACATACTTTTCTTGAGCAACAGTGACTGTGCACACTACATAAGAATACATGGAAATTACCAAGGATAGACTTTTACCATCCACCCAACGTCCATCCTAGTCACACGTGGATGGAATCTACCGTATTTTATGTTGTACGAGTATAAGCACTGTACGCATCCGGCATTCACCAACCCGAAGCCGCCCGGGTTGCATTATCTCTACATATCAAACTGTGCGGTAAGGGAGTGCAGGTCAAGGGCCAACAGAATCAGACCGAACAGGATATTATCCTAGATCATCCCTTCCTATCACAGTGACCAGCACAATACTTTTATATGAGGGGTTTTTTTTAACCCCAGGTCGATATAACATCAAGCTTTTTTGAAGGGAGTCTTGGATGTATGCACTGCCACATATTCACTTTGGCCAACATGACAAGATCACTCCTGTCAGCTTGGTAAGTGAGATGAGTTTCCTATACGCATGTTCCATATCACAGTGCACGTCTTGATGTTACTGTTTCACCGCTAGTCTACCTTACAATATTAATGCTCACAATTTTTACGATATCGGGAGCACGAGACAGCACCCTTACCTGACGCAATCTGTTATTATATTGTATTCTTGGTGGCGCCGTGCTCGAGATTATTATACATCCCGGCAAACAATTTTCGCCGTCCCATATGCCCAATGCCATTGATCAACGCTCCCCCATATCTATGCCCATACGCCTCAGCACAATCTCACATATCCTAAACCTTCTAAATGCCAAGCTTCCGCTTCTGCGCGTCCCTCTGTAGCTTCTTGAAGAACGGATTGCTCGGCTTCTTGTCCTTCTTCAGTTCCTTATTTTTGCTGCGGTTCTGTTCAATATAGGCCATATCTTGCCCTCCAGACAGCTCGGACAATGTGCCCGCCGTCCGACGAACCGCCTTCTTCCTGAATGCGGCGCTGCGGCCACCTGCACCGTTCACACTGAAGAGATCATCCGCGATTTTCTCCGTGTCAAAAGCACCTTCATTCTGAATCATTACGTTTTGTAGCAACTCGCGACGTTCTGCTGGTGTTGAAAATGCCAAGCCCGGCAGATTCTCGATTCCCTGCAAGTGGGTGATGACCTTGAAGGCGTATCCTTGATCAACAAGGAAGGCCTGTCGCTTCGATGAGTAGTACATCTCTTGTGTATCTTTGGACACAAGGGAATAAAAGAAGGCGTTAAAACCTTCATCATTACGGCGTTTTGCTCTGAGAATCCGCCCGAGTCGTTGAGCTTCTTGGCGACGAGAACCATAATGTGAAGAAATCTGAATGAGGCAAGTCGCTTCGGGAAGATCTAGCGATGTGTCCCCGATTTTGGAGAGAAACAGCGTGTTGATATTCTCATTGTGCTGGAAGTTATCCAGAATACGCATGCGCTCAGCCTGAGGTGTTTCTCCATAAATGTATGCCCTTCCCAGCTTTTCAGCATACATTTTCAGAGCGTAGACGTTGTCAGAGAAGACGATAATTTTGTCGCCACGCTTCTCGTGGTAGTCGATCAGAAACTGGCAGGCCTGGAATTTCCTTGGGTTCATAATATACAGAAGGCCGCGTTTCCGATGGGTTTCGCGCAGGTATTCCGAGTAGAATTCAGTAGTCATCGGGCACCAGACTTCGGCACATTGGACCTTTGCGATGTGCCCTTGTTCTGCAAGCTCCATCCAGTTGGCTTCATAGAGCTTGGGACCAATTAGGAAGTTAAGATCATTGATCTTGTCGTCTTCACGAAGAAGTGTGGCCGTGAGACCAAGCTTTGAGTGTGTCTTGATCGAAGATGTGACTTTTCTGAAGATGTTTGCGGGCACAACGTGCACCTCGTCCAGAATCATAAGACCCCATTCTCGGTTTTGTAAAAATTCCATCATTTTCCCAGCATCGTATGAACGCTGTCTCGTCTGGGTGACCATGGAATATGTGGACACGATAATACCGGTATTCCGCGTAAACTTCTCCTTGTGATCAGAAGTGAAAATAGCGATATCATTCGGGTTAATGTTCGACCACTTGAGAAATTCTTGCCGCCATTGAACCACAGACATGGAAGAGGTGCAGAGAATGATGACCCCCTTTCTGATGGTGCAGGCAGCAGTGATACCGACAAGTGTTTTCCCCGCTCCACAAGGCAAAACGATGATCCCGCTCTTTGCTCTACCGTTTCCGAACATCTTACTCAAGCTCTTTTCTTGATAGCTTCGAATTTGTGCACTCGGTTTCAAATCAATTTCAAGATTCGCATTGACTTGATCGTTTCTAAAGTCGTACTCTTCGAGGATGGGTAGCGCAAGCTCCAAGCACCGCTTTTGTACCGTTTCAACCGAATTATCCTGGATCTCAAACGAATGAACAGCCTCTGCATCGTCGTCATCGTCATCATCTTCGTTTAGCGTAGCATATATGTCGTCTTGCTTCGGAGGTTCTTCGCCTTCTCTCATTGCCACTTGTTGAGTCCCCGCTTGTTGCACCCCGGCCGCATTCTTCGTTCCTGGGATGACCAGGCCTTGCATGGTGGGCGCTGACGATTTTGTGATATCCTCAGAGCCTTGAACACGAAGAGGCCCGATAATCTCATCCTTCAGAAGCCGCTGTAACATATCAGGATCCGAACTCTCCACGAAATGCTTTGTATTCTTCAAGACCAGCTTGACTTTTCCATAACTCTGGGTACAATTTGTGATGTATTCTCGAATGTTGTCAGGTATTGGCATCTTAGAAAGACGATCTAGCGTAGATATAATATCATTTGGATCGAGGCCAACAGACACAGCTGCATATAGACTGTGTGGCGTCAAGGCATATTCGTGGAGGTACTCGGGTCGAGACAAGGGTTCAGCAATAGTTGTCAGAAAGTCCTGGGCTTGGGCAGCGAGAGGTGAAAAGCTCTCTAATATGATTCGAGCCTTATGGGGATCTATCCAAAGAGGGCGGTTGTCGTGATCAGGTTTAAGTGACAGATACGAGAAGTCATTGTTGCCAAAGTGATGGCTTGCTGAATCCCTCTCTGTTGGACGGACAAGTTTCTTAGTCTTGTAGCTCTCTGCCGAGAACTTATTTACGGCATTATCAATATTCTCCTCTTCTGTCTCACTGGCTTCTTCGCCCGAGAAGTTGTCATCGCTGCTGTCTATACTCCTTGGAGTGGCGGGACCAGGTGTAGACGTCGCCGAGTCTCTTCCTGTTTTTGGCGGTCCACGGACACCTGCCTATGTTAGTGACGCAAATTACAGTACAGCAAAAGGTATGCCATACTAGAAGTTGCCTTTCTCTTGGGAGGCATCTTCGAGTCTGTAGATGCAACCCTTGAGGTTGTCGTGAACAAGAGTAAGTTGCTGGAGGGCCTAGACGATCCTGAGATATCGTAAGGCTGAGGCCCACCTGAGTCATCAAATGCGCTAATCTGAAATAGTCCGAACGCGCCCCGCGTTCATGCCTTTACGCCTCTGAATATCCGTAGTGGGTGAGATCTGAGTACGAAAATCCGTCTGTGTCAACGAATTTATTTATTGAACTGCTCAATTTATTGCGTCATCATGTGGTGAGAATATTCTAGACCTTTGGAATATGCAGGCTTTCTAACGGTCCACAGCAAACACATCCTCAACGCTCAAGTTTCCATCCGTTCACCTTGCTGTATGGCTATCCCAACACCAGATTAGCCCAGTCAACAAAGCACTTTCTAAACTATTGAACAGGCCGAAAATGGTTTGATTGCGCAGAGTGCCATCTCGAGTCTGAAGACCATGAGTTACTGCAGAAGATGGACATGGTAAGACCCCCATTATCCAAATCCATAGCAACCCCAAGCCTAACTCGCCCCCCACCAGACCTTCGCCTGCAAAAAGTGCAAAAAGGCCTTCCGAAAAGATGCCGAAGTGTTCGAAGAAAGTGACGAGTACTGCCCGCACTGCGATAACCATTTTGTGCTGGAAGCCAAGACACCAAAGCCGATGCTGAAATTCGAGGGCGAGGATGCTCGAGTCGACAACAGGATGTTGATCGACAACAGAGAGCGACAAGAGGAAGCCCGGACCATATTCGACGTCAAGGAAGCGCCTAATAAGCTGGGCTAAATGCCAATATTTGGGGAAGGGAGCTTGGGTGAGGGAGAGGGAAATGGCAAGGGGCTTTTAAATATCCAAATTAGCGGCATGAGTTATGAGCGCGGGTCTGCTAGTTTCACAGGCGAATATATCAGAGGGAACTTTAAAAGCTTCGCTCATTTGCTATAGTATACAGTGTCTAAAAAGGATATCGTGGCGCCGTTGGACAAGATGAGGGGTAACATAGAGTTATCTATTTATCCGCTGCGTCATCTGGACCTTTCGTCAAGATGGCTGCCTGTCCAGTACCAGGAGTACGCCCAGTCTTCTTCTTAGCTGCCTCTTCCTGCTTCTCCGTCTCGATGTTCTTGACGTAACTCTCAATATCCTCCACTGGCAGCATCTCCACGGTCTTCCCAGGTGCCATTATAGCAATCTCAATGTTCTTCGCTCCGGTCTGCACAACCTCAAGGAGAGACTTGATCGTCAGCCTGATAGTCTCCTCACGGTCCATATCATCCTTATGATTTCGCTCCAAAAATTCGCGAACTGTCTTGCTCGATCTGCCGATGGCGTTCGCCTTCCTATTCAGTTGTAAGTATATGGCATTGAATGTAAATAAACAATAATGGGGGGACCAACCATGCTGAGTAGATTCCAGATGGCTCAGTTTGGTAGAGTCTGGGTGTTGAGTCGTTGGGGTCGAATCCGACAATCAAGGTGCTGATACCAAACGGTCTGACACCTCCACTCTGCGTGTATCTCTGTTGAACACCAGCCACATACTTCGTGATGTATTCGATCGAAACCGCATCCTCAACGGTCAGGCGATGTGATTGTGCCTCTAACCTCGCCTTGTCGACTAGGATTCTGGCATCTGCGTTCAGGCCCGCGAAAGCGAGGCATACATGTGTATCGACCAGTCCGATCTTCGACGGCGTAATGCGGGTGTCCTGTAGCTTCATCGCCGAGCGCTTTTCGCATCCCAAAACCACAATATCCTTTCCCTTTACACCGACCGCACAGGTTCCTGGATGGAGGTGAGTATGTATGGTGATAGATAGGGAAGGGCTACGCACCTCTCTTCACGGCCTCCAGTGCATATTCAACCTGGAAAACGTGTCCATCAGGACTTCACAACTGTCAGAAAGGCGAAGGCAACATGGCACGTATGGAATTACCTGAATACTATAGAGCTATTAGCTTGGTTCTCAACGAATGGATGGTGCCATGGAGCTGATGCTTACCGGAGAGAGCTCTGTCGTATCCTGACATCTTGAATTATGACCTTTATGCGTTTTATACCTAGGAATCAATATGGATCCAGGTTACGGTAATGAATTGCAGCTTGTAATAAGTCGTTGGGTTGCTTGTCAGTGGTCTGGTCTGGACTTAGGCTACGAGAGCATACGCATGGAGAGCTACGCGACGGGAGCTACACTGTTACTGTTGCCTCGTATTCCAGGCAAATACGACAAGGCTGAGGACTTGCGAAATCGGCGGGCTTGGCATGGGCGGCTTGGGTCTGGGGTTTAGTTCAAGGGTGCTCAATTTGTTCATTCTGAGCATCAAACTAGAAATGGCTTGTCGGTCAAGGATTGTGCCTACGCTGAAGCGTACGAGGATTTCCTCACGCTACGCCGTGTCCGCCCAACAGCTAAAGGCGCCCCTTCAATGTCGACGGCAGAGTAATGCAGCGCCGGAGGCGAAAGCCCAAGAGGGCACGAAAATCATCAAATTCACCACCGATTCATACCCAGAGATCAAGCGTGACAGCCGCTTTGCGGAAATTACTGCTGAGCATGTCGAATATTTCAAGGGCATTCTTGGCAAGGAATCTGCCCTCATCGACGGCGTCACCAAGGATGCTACCGACGACATGGAACCCTTCAATGGGGACTGGATGCGCAAATACCGCGGGCACACGAAGCTAGTTCTCAAGCCGGGCTCGACGGAGGAAGTGAGCAAGATTCTGAAGTACTGCAACGATAACATGCTGGCCGTAGTGCCGCAGGGAGGAAACACGGGATTGGTAGGCGGATCAGTTCCAGTCTTCGATGAAATCGTTATTCAGATGGGCCGCATGAACGGCATTAGGTCGTTCGACGAGGTGTCCGGAACATTAGTTGCGGATGCTGGCTGCATTCTCGAGACCACCGACCGTTATCTTGCCGACCGTGGCCATATCTTCCCCTTGGACCTGGGCGCCAAAGGCTCCTGCCACATCGGTGGCAACCTCGCGACAAATGCGGGTGGATTACGGCTGCTGAGATATGGTAGCTTACACGGAACTGTTCTTGGTGTTGAGGCCGTTCTGCCAGATGGAACAATCGTTGATGAGCTTTCGAAGCTACGGAAGAACAACACCGGTTATGATCTCAAGCAGCTCTTCATCGGCGCAGAGGGCACAATTGGAATCATAACTGGCGTTGCTATTCAATGCCCGCAACGCTCCAAGGCCGTCAATGTGGCATTCTTTGGCCTCGAGAGCTTCGAGAAGGTGCAGAAGGCCTTCATCGAAGCCAAGGGCCAACTAGGCGAGATCCTCTCCGCCTTCGAGCTCATGGACCGCAACTCCCAGCGAATGGTCAAGGAGTACACAAACAACAAATCGCCACTTGAAGACGAACATCCGTTCTACTGTCTCATCGAGACCAGCGGTTCCAACTCCGAGCACGACAACGAGAAGCTGGAGAAGTTCCTCGAGGACGTGATGGAGAAGGAGATTGTCCTTGACGGCGTCGTCGCCCAGGACGAGACGCAGATCAAGGCGCTCTGGAGCTGGAGAGAAGGCGTCCCGGAGGCCATTGGTGGTTTCGGTGGCGCGTACAAGTACGACGTCTCCATCCCGCTGGCGGAGATGTATACCCTCGTCGACGACACGCGCGTGCGGATGGAGGAGGCGGGCTTGATTGGCGACACCGACAGCCATCCGGTCAAGGATGTCGTTGGGTACGGACACATGGGTGATTCGAATTTGCACCTTAATGTTTCGGTTAGGAGGTACGATAAAGCGGTTGAAGCGGCACTGGAGCCTTTCGTGTACGAGTGGATTGAGAAGAGGTCGGGAAGTATTAGTGCTGAGCATGGACTGGGTCTGGCGAAGAAGAAGTATATTGGGTATAGTAGGAGTGAGACTATGATTGGGCTGATGAAGCAGATCAAGAACCTATATGATCCGGTAAGTCCATATTTTCCCCTGAGTCTGATGAGATTGCTAACGGAGCGTAGAATGGGATTATGAACCCATATAAGTATATATAAGCACATTAAGATCGCCTCATCTCAACGAGAGCACGCGGCTGATATACCCCTTAGCATCCACTGTAAAGCCCAGAGTATCTGGCTGGCTTGCTGATAGTTGAAATATTACTGTTAAAATTGGCGCAGATTAGGAACGGTGTAAAATCATGAATACAATCTAGATCTAACTCCGATATCCATCTATCTAATAGTAAATTCATAACTTCTTCTTGGTAATTTACCACTCCACATCTATCTCCCCATCATCTATTCCCCAGCCCCTAAATCTTCGTCTCTCCTCCCAAGAACCCCCCAACAACAACAGCCTGCAGCAACTGATTTGCAATCGCCGTGTGCCCTGGCAGCCTCAAATCCCCCTCCTTCCTCCCCTTACCAGGCGCCTCATCCAACCCACTCGTCCCCGTCTTCAACGCCGTCCTCACCGTCTCCAAATCAAACCACTTCGCCTGCTCCAACTCAGGATCATGTTCCAGATTAATCTCCTCCCCCCCCTTAACCGCCTGCCCAATCGCCCCAATCATCAAATTCGCCGGATACGGCCACGGCTGCGAACTATGCACCACCACGCGCCCAACCCTCACCCCGCTCTCCTCCCACACCTCCCTCCGCACCGCCTCCTCCACGCTCTCCGCCGGCTCGCAGAACCCCGCAAGCGTGCTAAACCAATCCGTCGGCCAGCGCTTCTGCCGCCCCAACAGCACCTTCGTGCCGTCGTGCGAGATCACCGCCATGATGACCGTGGGGTCGGTGCGCGGGAACGATAGGTTCGAGACCCCGACGCGGGTGGCGCAGGGGGCGCGCGCGGCGGCGCCGGGGGCCAGGTCCGTGGTGGGGCAGACGCGCTTGGTGCCTGCGGAGACGGAGAGGGTGGGCTGGCCGCAGCCGGAGCAGAAGGGGTTGCGGGCGTTCCAGTCGAGGAGGGCGCGGGCTTGGGCGAAGATGGCGGCTGGGAGTGTTAGTGGGGTTTGTGTGGGAATGGGGTGGGGGTTGAGGGGGGGATAGTACCGTCTGCGGCGTTGAGCGTCATGGCGCTTCGGCCTTGGAGGAAGATCATGTTCTTCGCCTTTAGGGTTTCAATGACGCCCTTTGCGGCCTCCTCGTTCGAGCCCTTGGGTGTGATGTCCACCGCGAAGTAGGGTACCCCTTTGTATGCCTTGTACTCGAATCCCTCATGTCGTGTATCGTTTATGCCAAGGAACAAGACCAATGGCGAGCGCACCGTGCTGTTATAAGCAGCTATCGTCTCCGCCTCTGTTTTGGCAAAGGGGTTCTCCCCAATCACAGCGCTGAGGTCGGCATGGCTCACGTAGGCGAGGTTGGAGGCGTCGCGGGCGGCGGGGGCGAGGTCGTCGACGGCGATGAAGGCGGTGCTGGGGTGATGCATGGCGGCGGCGAGGAAGGCGTGGTCGGTGCGCAGGAAGGAGAGGCGGTTGAGAGGGGAGCCGGAGAAATAGTTCTGGACCTCGGGCCCGAATTTGCGGGTGAGCATTGAGTCGAGGAGTTCAGGGGTGGGTTGGGGCAGGTCGGGTTGGGCCGGCATTGGGGAGTTGGGGGGCGGTGACTGGGGGGGGAAGATGTTTTCGAGGGGTTGGTTCAAAGTTTATATACTAGAGATCTAAATGAAGCCGAACTGACAAAGATAGAAGAAGGTTTTGCGATAAGGAGAAGAGATAGAGTACCGTCGGGCCAAGTCTGGACGAAAGTGTGGGGTAAGGCCGCCCCGCGTTCTACTTATTAAGTTGTCCCTCGGTGCGATTTGTAATCAAAGACGTGCTGGCAGTGGGGCATTGAATGACATCAAGTTTTGGGATCTCAAGGAGAAAGATGCAATATAGCAAAATTACTCTTCACGTATATTTTACGAAGTAAAAAACACTTGAATATCTTCTAAGATGATGATGAAAGAGACAAAATGTGATAGCTCCTCGAACCCTGGATTGACAAGCGCCTTGAGCGATAAGCTCCACTATCAGCATGTGACCGGTGGAACCATCCTCAGCTGGGACGAGCGAGACATAGTCGGTTACCGCCACATATTTAAGTCCTGCTTTGCTGTTCAATCCATCCCAGCAACTGCAAAAGCTGGAGGAACACCATATTTCTCTTGTCCGGCTTCATTCTGGGTTATTTCTATGCGGAGGGCATAACGGTCCCTACATTTCTCCAGGGTAGGCTCGACGACAGACCGCACGCGAGCCTCGGAAATGCCCACGTGACTCATTGTATAACGACAACACCATGGTCCCACCGTCTCAAAGCCTCAATCTAGACGCAGAGGCTATCAGTGGTATCCTGGGGTCCATATCTATTGCCTGCTGGGTCACGTAAGCCACATCTCCATCCGTCAGCCAGCTGGCCGCTAACTGACATCACAGTGTTTTCTCGCCCCAGATCCTCGAGAACTTCCGTCGTGGAAGCGCGGAGTCTCTGTCTCTCGAGTTCATTGTCATCTGGAGTCTGGGAGACCTTTTCAATGTCGTCGGCGGCATACTCCAAGGCGTTCTGCCTACGATGCTCATCCTGGCCGCATATTACGTCCTAGCGGACATCGTCCTCATATGGCAGTGTCTGTACTACCGCGGCGTGGCCCCGCAGGAAGAGTCCCCCACGCCGCCTTCAGAGCGTCAGCTGCAAGCTGAACACAATGGGCATCGTCCCAGCGGCCTCGACCGCCGATCCAGCGTAGTGGACGCTACTCACCTCTCCCCGGCCACCCCGTTGGCAGAGCCGACCAAGCCCAGGCGTCGCTTGACACCCTTGCAATCAGCCCTGCTGAACCTGTTCGCCGTGTTCATGGTTGTCGGGGCTGGGGTCTTCGGGTGGTGGGTGAGCACCGGGTCTCAGCGTGGACCACAGAACCACGACCACGGACACGGCCCGGCGCCACCGCACCGTGAAAAGAGGGAGTTGCCCATGGACCCCCTGGGGCAGGCGTTTGGCTACGCCTGCATGGTGATGTATCTCGGGTCGCGAGTGCCGCAGCTAATACTGAACTGGCGACGGCAGTCGACGGACGGGCTGTCGGGGATGTTCTTCCTGTTTGCCTGTCTTGGAAATGTGACATATTTCCTGTCAATTCTGGCCTATGAACCGGCCTGTGTAAGGGATGAAGGGGGTTGCGAGGAGGGCGAGGCGAGCAGGGTTTATGCGCGGTATCTGCTGGTTAACCTATCATGGTTGATAGGAAGCATTGGGTGCTTGGGATTTGATTTTGGGATCTTGTTGCAGTTCATTCGATACAGCGAGGCCAATGAGCTGGTCACTGAGCTGGTCACTGAGAGGGAAGGGGAGCGAAGGCCGTTACTAGACGGGACGGACCCAAGCAGGGAAGAGCGCTGATAGAGGTGTGTCTCCTTGCGCGGAAACACGGGATATTCTAGACATCCAACACAAGAAATGCTGGCTGGACCCACGAGAATTGATTGTCTGACAATGTATCTCCGGCGAGCGAGTATTGCGATTTGTCTGACCATGCATCTCGGTGACAATCGCCGTCTGACATGGAAAGGGCCAAGCACAGCCCCATGGATCAGGCACCCGGTTTTTGAGACCTACCGGCCGATCGAGTCACTAACGTTAGCTACCTCCTTGCTTGGCTCATGTACTACAAAGGACACAGCATCGGACAAGCAGCAGTATCGGGACGAGTAACGTGTTCGGGTGCGCAGACATGCATAAGCGTCTTGTGTTTGTGTGCGATCGTGGGGTGTTTCGGGGTCGCCGAAGTCATGTGAGGAACGACGGGAATTGGTTGGCGGGTATCTCGATACGGTTCTAGAAGGAGATATATGTTGCTGCCTGGGGGGGGAGAAAGTGGGATAATACAAGCCCGATTGTGGTATACTTTGTAGTATGATGTCTGTGAAACAGAACCTGTTTATTCTTTCTGATGGTGGCGGTGAGAAGGGAGGGAATGGATGGATGGGAGCGAGCAAGTTGAAGTAATGTAATGGGCACTGTTGTGAGGTGATTTTAGGGGGCGTGCGTAGGGATTTGATGGGATTTGATGGGATGGTGCAATCAGCAATCAGATCGAGTGTGTGCGCGGCGGCGCATCGGCCGCATGCTGTCTGTACCACCCGTAGATTACCACGATTCCCACAATTCATTCCCACCAATCTGATGTATCTCCCTTGTACCTAGCTCCGTAAGGCTGAAGGAGCTGGACACCTAAGACTGCTGATCGGCGTGAACAAGAGACGCCAGAGAGGGTCAGAGAGAGGCCTAAAAGGACAGCAAGAACAAGCAAAGATGGAAACAACCCCGCTGCCAACGAGACAGCCCAGGTACTGGTGTGGTACCTGGAAGCTACAAATTGTCCCCATAAGTTGTCCCCATAATGCGGTGGCCTTGCGCCCTTCCGCACCTTCCAACCCTCCACAACCCTCCCAAAACCCTCCACAACCCTTCCAACAACCCTTCACAATCCTCGCCAAAACGGCCATCCCGGCGCTAGAGTCCTGCAACTCTCCTCCCTACTCCCTACTCCCCAAAAACCTCACCCACCACCAATCTCCAATATGCAGCCCTACGGACCAAAACGGATATTCATAGGTTAAGGATGGAGGGTGCACCTTAACCGTCACTCCTAGTCCTGCGAGTTAGAGTACTCCTGCGGGTTTATGCTGCCCAGTACCTCGGAGCCAACAACCCTTGGTCATTATTTAACATTACAATTACATTACACACATCATCCCCGTCTTTCCTCACAAAACCAAATATTTTTCTCTGATATATCTGTCGTTGCTAGCCGATCACCACCAGCAACTGTGCTTCCAACCAGCCTAATCTCTATCCTGGAAGCTGTATAAGCTGTATCTCATCATTTTTCATTCATATTCCTCATCCTATCTACTACATTGCGTTTGTTTTGTGTTCACCGTGTGCCCGGTTCTGTGACATAACCACGCAAGCCCCCCTTTCCCCAGCTACCCACAACTGGTTGGCAAAAAAATAGGCATGTATCATGGTGTACGTCCTCTATCAATCTTTATTCTCACAGAGAGACTATGTATTAACCGGCCTATGCAGTGGCGTTCCCGGCAAATTCAAGGGTTGCAATACCTGCCGCACTCGTCGAGTCAAGGTGGGAATCTCCATGCCCAACTCCCGTGTCGTCGTATTCTAACGATGCACAGTGTGACAATGCTCGGCCCAAATGCCAGAAGTGCGCCGCCTCTGGCAGAGAATGTGGAGGGTATGAGAGGCAGATGATATTCATCGTTGGCACGACCAACGAGCGCGGTCGGTGTATGTTGAGCTTCCCCGCTATCCCGCTAGCCGTCCTGACTTCCAGAAGGCAGCAGTCACCCGCACCGCTCTATCCTGACGGCGAAGCAGAAGATGGAGAAAGAGAAAGAGAGGGAGAGGGAGAAAGAGTTGTCGAGGCCTCAGGTTGATTGGCATAGCGAGAGAGAACGTTCCGGAACGCTTCCTCCGACTCCAACTCCTTCCAATCGCACCCCACCCCCTGAGATCTCCTGTGCCTTCTTGCACTCGCCGTCTCTAAATCTCAATCCGTCTTTTGAATCGGAAGGAGAGGCATTTTCCTTGCCAGGGCTCACGCACTCTCTCCCTGAGTTTAGCGACCCAGATTCGACTCGCGAGTTCTCTCTGCACGCTTTCTCCTTCGTGCGAGAGTTGGAGGCAACGCATCGACCGCGCCCAGCCGATGGAGATGTTAATCCACGAGCGAGAAAGAAGGCTCATTTAGAGGTGGACTCATACTCAACTTCAAGAAACAACCTAGCTGAGCCTGCAACCACCCTTCTATTTGTCTATAATGTAATTTAACCACTCAGCTTCTCTCGTACTAGCTGACATATCTACAGACAACGGGAGCACCTGCTGGAGAGGCTGGCCCTTTCCACTGCCTACATGGCGGCACAACTGCCGAGATCAAAAGTCGCGACCCGTCTTCGTTTCAAAAGTTTCCTGCCCATCAATTCTTCACCAAACTATACAGACCCTTCGCAGTACGTCCCATCTCTGAAGCCACCATTCCCTCGCTGACCAACTTAGTGCTTCGACGCAATGTCCCGCTGCCAAGCTACCTTCCTCGCCCGACCCGAGTGGTGCGCTGCGCCATGGGAGGACATCCCAAAGACGGACATGGACCGCCTTTTTGACATCCAAGTCATGCTCCCCGGCATCTTCGAGCGAGCGAGGCGGACCGATAAATTCCCTGCATCCCCCTACCGCAGGCTTAAAGCGAAAGACCTGCTGGACAACTGTACCCGCCTCGACAAGAGCTTCGAGGAGTGGTACAGCGATCTAAAGTCTCTCTCCGACGGGCCTCTCTACTGGACCGTCGACGCAGCTCATACATACAACCCCCAAGCCCGCGGCGAGCTCAACGCCCTCTTCCCAACAACCCTCGAATTCGTCGACGTCGAAACAGCACTCCTACACCTAAACTACTGGGCCGCCCTCTGCCTCTTCTACCAAACCATCCAACAAGTCCAGCAGAACTGCATGGAAGTTGCCCCTTCCCCCCCCGCACGCTCATCCTACACCCCTCCCGTGCCAGCACACTCAAGCTACTCCCCGCCAACCACCCGCGCCTTCGCCGAATCATCAGGGACATACATGGGCTCGAGCCCCGCATACTCAACCCCCTCCCCCCACGCCTCCGTCTCCGTCTCCCCCGCCGCAGACCTCTACAACCCCGCCCCTTACGAACCAACAACGTACACCGCCCAACCCACCTATCCCTACCCCGCGCCCCCCTTCACAACAACCACCTCCTCAACCTA
>JPKC01001680.1:0-21874 GCA_000750925.1 Pseudogymnoascus sp. VKM F-4518 (FW-2643) | reverse complement strand
TGGTGATACCAAGTGCGCGGCATGGTGATATGCGCGACATGCTGATAAACCACGTTAGGTATATTATTATTAGGTATCGTGGCTGCTAAAATACGTAGCTTGTAGGCATTACGAGATATTAATGGATGGGTGACAAGGGTTATGCGAGGCCATCATTAACCCTTGTACTAACTTACCCTAGGACGGCAGCTTATGCTTTAGTACCACTGTCTACTACCCGTCATAATTGCTAATCCCTACTCCGATCCTAGCGTAGCGCTAAATTAGTGTGCCCGACTCACATGTGGAATACGTTAGATCTTAGTAAAGTCCCCATGATCATTGTCTGTCAACATAGGATCATTCTGCTGCCTGTGGTTTCCATCGGTAAATCAGGTCATCTGTTAAATCGGAACATTAATGCCTGTTGGTTTTCAGTACCAGCGTGATGGTCCATCTCGCCATAATCATGCTTAGTTTACAAACCCGCCTCCCTGACAAATCAACACATTATATAAGTGATAATTTAGATGCATCTTGTCTCATTTTTAGACTTCTATACTGCTACCACCACAATAGCTACAAGGTAATAGATGAGCAACAACGGATCCTCAGCCTAGAGTAGCTCCACATAAACATAGTTCCAAGTTAGTAGTAGGGCATTCTTGACCGAGTTACCCATAAGTTACCTCACATCCTAATCAGATAAAATGCATGAAGACTTCTAGTCGCTGCTACCATCTTGTTCCAGATATCAAAAAGTAAAAACTCCTTTCTGCGTTCGGATGACAGTCTAGCATAGCAATTTTGAAATCTTTTAATACCCAAAGCCTACCTGTAGTGAGTTAGGAGCGACCTACGAAAATGATTTCCAAGTTTTCCCAGAGACAACGACTATAGCACAATGTTATTGTATAGCTCTAATGCAGAGAAAGAATTGGTAGATTTCTACAGCGACTTCTGCGAGGTCATCTCACAACAAAGCACGAACGTGTCTAATGGGAAGATAGGTAGGCAGACAATTGTTCAGTGGCATTTTGTCATAAAGAAGGCACACAAATCCGAACAAACGATGCCCTTTGAATGTACTTTCCTCCAGTTCCATGTTCCATTTGATAACACCCCGCCTGCGTAAGTAGTCACTCCCCTATAGTGGGCTCGAGAAGTCATACTTCCCCGCAACGCCTTGCTTCTCAAAGATACGCTTTATCTCATCGGGAGTGGTGAAGGGAAACAGCTTCCAGACGGAGTTGTCTTTGTAGAACTTGGGGAAGGCGACGTCAAGCAGAAGGTGTATCTTTCCGCCGCGGGCGAGCTTATCCTGCGGCTTGTTGGGTTTGATGACGTCGAAACCCCAATTGGTCATTGTGGCGGGCGTCCAGTCCTATTTGGTGTTGAGTTAGTTAAGGAGCGGCTGCTAAATGTGGTAAGTTAAGGGTGAGCTTACAAGTGTATAGAACCGATCACCCCTAACTAAAGTTACAGCATCGCTTAAGATTGCCCTCGTTATTGTGAAACCTGCGCAGAGTCCCGAGCCTGGATAGACAGGTTTCTTCGAATCCTCGAAAAGAATGCCGGGGTACATTTCCACGAGATCAGGTTCCTTGTAGAGGGCCTTCATGGCATCCTGGATCTCTGGGTCGGGGTTGATGTCCTCGAAGCTCTTGTGAGGCTTGAGGTCCATGAATTTGCGTAGCTCATTCAGCGTGCCGACATGCCAGCCGCGAGCCTGAGTCATGCCGAGGGTTGAGACGAGCTTGAGAACTACGGGCACTTGGCGCGCCCCGAAGGCGGCTGCAGAATTTGAGTAAGTCAAGTGTCAAGAGGACGAGGAGATGGGTGGAATAGAGAGTTCACTTACCGCTAACATCGTTAGTACTCTCTGCGATGAGCTTCGCTAGGGCCTTCGAGTCGAAGAAGCCGGAGCTGTCGCGCTTCAAGCCTGCAAATGTGCGGGACTCGGGCTTCTGGGCTGTGACATCTTCCCTCCACTTGGACAGCCCTATGAGAAAGTCTCCGAGGGGCAATTTAGAGACATCCTGACCTGGGAACACCCTTTGGAAGAAATCCTGCGACCATTTCTCATCTTTTGCGCTAATGGTAGAATGCCAGCGATAGATGAGGTTGAACTCAACAGAGACCTGGTTGCCGATGCCCTCGGGGAAAATACCCTTGTCGAAGACTTCGGAGAAAGACTCGCGCGGGTCCAGGACCCAGCTGGATTCGGGAGCATAGTTCATATTGAGGATCGTCCTAACGTAGTCGGAGAGGATGATGTTGACGTAGAGGCCGCATGTGACACTGATTGGCTTCTTAGCAAAGCAATAATTTAACCCTAACCATAAGTGCACTTAGAAATACGTACAGTCTCGCGGTATTAAATAGGGTTTTGTCAATCTCTTTCTCTGCGTCTTTTTTGCTTAATCGTGGGTTCGGACTAAACCTTCCATCTTCATTAATACGTTTTAACTCTCCTGATACATAGTTATGGAAGCGATTGAATGTGATCAAAAACGCGCAGACACCGGGCGGAAACCCTAAAAGACGATGCTCAGAGAAGGTGTCAGGCTTGAGCATGCCGTCTTTCATGGTGCGAACAGCTTCCTGTTCTTTGATGTTGTTACCGTACAAGGGGGACAGATCAAGGTAGGAAGAAGTGGATGAGATGTTAAAATTCGGGTTGGGATCCTTTTTGGTGTCGTCGCCGGTACGAAACAAATCTAACATCTCGTCAGTTCAAGCTCATGTGTGATATTGGCGGAAAAAGCTGCGAAAAGGAGTCAAACCGTGGATAATAAGGGTAGCCATGTAGAAGAGCATGCTCGAGACCTTGTTCGGATGTTCTTTGGGCGGCCCCTGACGAGCTAGAAGTTCTGTCAAGCGTTAGATTATGCAAACATATAGTAATTTCTGCTGCTTAAAAGCACGTACTATCAAATACCTCTCCGGGATCTGGGTACGGCCTCCCTGGGGTCAGTGGAGTAACACTCCTTGCATACGGCGTACCAGCCATGCCGAGCTTCGGATACAAGAAGCTCTAGAGGCAAAATCCGATTAGTCAGTGGACTGAATTCTGCAAAACTCTGTTGCCATAATCTTACATTGTTTGAACCGTCAGCAGTGCGATACTCATTCTCATCGCCCAGATACGACAATGGTGGGTGTTGCAAGCTATCCCATAGTCCCTTGATCAGGGTTCCCGTGAGAGTAGTCTGTGTCGTTGAGCCGTCGGGAAGCGAAGTTGCAAGCTGAATTACACGCTCCATCTGCATTTACTCTTTCATCAGCACAGCCTTCTTGGATCCATTCTCTCCGTTAGAAGCAATACGAAAACCTACCAAATACCCCTTATCATCAATGCCCTCCTTCGCAACCTTCGTATGGACAACATCAATGAGGACTCTAATATCCTCATCGATCCTGAGGGCCTGGCTCTGCCCATCCTGGAAGAGGTTCTTGTGCATTTGCAGAAAGTCAACCGTATCTTTCAGTAGCAGGCCCCAGTCGGTGGACTTATCGCGAATGGCGGCCTCTGTGGTATTATCTACGCCTCCGCCGCCGCCAAGGTTTCTGAGAATCGAGTCAAAGCGGCCGAGCACCGTAGAGAGGACCGGCTCGGATTTATCGGTCAAGTCGGAGCCAGCGTGGGACTTGACTATGTTGCTGAGTTCTTTGAGGTTTGGGAACAAGGAAGACATGGTTGGGTTTACACGAAGGCAATGGAAAGCCGCGGAAAAGAGATGGGATGTAGGTGAGATGTTACTGAAAAACTTGAATATTTTGGAGAATAACAGCAAGTCCCCAAGTTGCAATTCGTGGCTTGGAACTTCGTTTTATTCGACCTCAGCATACTTTAGTATTACACGAATGATGGGTGCCATCACATGGAATCTGGCATCGTTTCCAGTTCTACGGAATTGGACAGACATCTGTATTGGTGACAGAGATCGGAGGTCGTGACATAGTTCTGACGACGGCGATGCACTGACGTTGACATAGTTCTGACGGCGGCGAAGCGCTGAGGTCGTGACATAGTTCTGACGACGGCGATGCACTGACGTTGTCACAGTTCTGAGACGGCGAAGTACTGACGTTGCATGGTGGGCTGGTCTCCGCGGATCGGCACCGACTGCGCAACGATCGATCGCATGCTAGAGCTTATTCATTGGCGATACTCACTAAATAACTCGACCCTCGATGGCAGGGTCGCACGTGGCTGAAGGCTGACTGCACTCTCGCAAATCGGGCTCGAAGGGTGTGATCGAGATAGCTACCTCGATACTATTCTCAACTAAAGAAAACTGGTTTGATTTATTACATATTTCCGCTTAGCTTAGAGAACTTCCCACTCGTAATAGTTGGGGTACACATTAAATATATAGTAATAGCTAGGCCGTACTGCGTAGGGTCTTCTGGTCCAACTAGAGCTAAACTAACTGCATCAGTGTAGTTATTCTAATTTCACGAAGCCTTGCAAGTATCAAGGTAGCTATTTATTGTTAAATCATTTATCCAACAGTGCATTCAAGAGGCAAGGTATTCCACTCCCAAGACCGCTCATACGTATGACCACCCACCACTGGTCGGGATCCTTACAAAAAGCTGCCTCACAGGCCCAGATTGACAGTTTATTTTCTGCCCTCACTTTCTACTAGCCTAGCTTTAATACATAATGACGGAAGAATCACTCAAGCCGGCAAGCTACAAACGTATCATCCTCTGCTCAGATGGCACATGGCTATCGTCCGACATGGGCGACAAGGCCATCCCTTCAAACGTCGCAAAGTTGGCTCGAGCAGTTGCGACCACTGGTCTGGATGCTGGGGGCAATCTCGTGAAGCAGGTTGTGTCGTACCATCCAGGCCTTGGATCTGGAGATCTCCCGTTCCAGAAAGCCATCTCTGGTGGGTTCATCAAACTCCAATCTTGCCTTGCGCTTTGTCTCCCTCGAAACAGCTTTACTGATATGCTTGCTTTTTTATTTACAGGCGGTATCGGCTTGGGTCTCGACAGCGACGTAGCTCAAATCTATGATTTTGTCTCTAATAACTACGAGCCTGGCGACGAGCTGTTCTTCTTCGGCTTCTCGCGCGGCGCTTTCACAGTGCGCTCTGTCGCTAGTATTGTGTGCGACGTCGGCGTCCTCTCGGCGGAGCACATGTCACGCTTCCCAGACATGTGGAAGGCATACCGTGCAAATACAAGCGGTGAGCCCTTTAGCAAGTCATCGTGGTATCGGGATAATAAGGATGAGCTGGGCTTGAATAAGACCACGGTTAAGGTTGTTGGCGTTTGGGATACCGTTGGAGCTCTGGTGAGCCACGGCGAGCATGACTGATATTTACCCCGTTTGACTGACGTTACATGGCTAGGGGATCCCAGAATGGCCCTTAGTGGGTTGGTTAACAACGGCTGGCGTCCCAATCAACAAGCAATACGCATTCCATAATACGACGCTGTCAAAATGTGAGTATCCTAGCAAGAGCTCTCGCAGAAGGGTCTGGAGCTGAAGACGATACCATCAGATGTCGATTATGCTTTCCAAGCCCTCGCCATTGACGAAAAACGAATAACTTTTCCTCCTACTCTGTGGCACAAGACCAGTGAAGGTCCTGCAAAAGATCTGCAGCAATGCTGGTTTCCTGGGGTCCACGGCAATATCGGTGGCCAAGCAGAGGATCCTCGTGCCAATGGAGACTTTGAAGAGATCGGCGATAACACATTTGCGTGGATGGTAAGGCCTTCCAATCCTAGCGGATAACATAAGATTCTAATTGACTGAATTCGCTGCGCCTTAGGTGGATAATCTCTCGGGAATGCTCACCTTCGAAGAGGCTGCGATCAAGATACTCACCGAGGAGCACCGGCGCGCACTTAACGCCATCAATATCACGAACGGCTGGGGTTGCGGGCCGATCGTCGACAACTTCTCTGGGCTGCAGGGCACCTTCTTCCGACTTCTGGGAAAGAAAGACCGCACACCTGGCAACTATCCACGAGACCCGGGAGACGGCATTGGTGGCGCCACGAACGAATATTTCCACCCGATCGCAAGGATCCGCAAGAGTAAGCGTTCCGACTACAACCCTGCGTCGCTGCTGGGTTATTCTAGGGAGGAGCCTGATGGCAGTGCGGGGTGGAGGTGGGTGAAGGCCGGCGTGCAGGATGTGCCGGAGTATGTGATGCGCCCGGAGAAAACGATGAGCTTGGCATACAAGGAGGGTGGGAAAGTGAAGTTCCGCGTTGACGAAAGCTTGTCGAGGTTGCTGTGTCCCAGTAACATCCTGGTCGACCTAGATAGGGATAATGGGATCGCGGTCGTGGAAAACGGCGTCTCAGGTAAATGATGTGTCCAATAATAGCAGAGAGGCAGTATATGTCGTGGCCAGCAACGCCTAAAGTTGCAGTTTCTTTGGATACAGCACGATATCCCGCCATAGCCCATCAAAAATTAACCTTTATTTACGTGAGCAAAAACGTCGTCTTCAAGACACACCAGGTGCAGGGCTGAAAGAGGCTGTTGACTCCGGTAGTGTGCAGCATTATTAGAAACCCAATACTATACGGCAGGGCATCATTTTCGAAAGGACAATATGGTGCAGGGGTACACATGCGGAGGCAACGCCTAACGATGCGCATCGAAGATTTTTGTTTTCAGCTCAGACAAGTCTGAAAGCAGTCGGCACAGCAACAATACCATCGGCGAACTTTAACCGCTTATACCTCTGAGAAACGTGACGATCGCATCATGCCACATCATTACCTCGGTTAGACATGGAATGCAATTATTTTTGAGGCTGTAATTCTTAAGTGGTTCTATAGTTTTATTTATTGGTTTCTCAATTTCGTAGAAGCAAAATCACTTAAAATTGTTGTATACAAAGGTACGATAAAATGGAGTTCTAGCGATAGCTACAACCCCCCACTAGAACCCACATATTCAGGCTATCGGATGGTTAATTCTTTCCAATTAATATTCTTCCTTAATAAATCACCAATTTCTGTTGCACAAGAGATCGTTGGCTTCAAAAGGTGTAGCCAGCCGCAGCAAATCCTACATTTTGCACAGCGCTCTAAACAGTCATAAACACAGACAGACAGTCTTGCGGTGACAGAAGCGTATTTTAGACAAGCCGCAGCAGAGCCTCTACGCCCCATTCGCTTTTACGTCAGCCAAATCCCCAGGCCGGACCTTCTGCTTCTCGTTGATGTTGAACTCGATCGCTAGTGAGGTGACTTGCGCTTGCTGTGCGCAGCACCCCTGTCAGCGCGGGCAGATCTTCAATGGAAGACTAGAGGACTTACCGCGATCGTGTGCCCGAGTGACTCTCTGTTCTTGGGCTCCCAGCCGTCTAAAAGACGCTCCTCGGCAAGCCAGACCCGCAGGTCTTTCACATTGCCGCCAAAGACCGAGTACATGAGCGCACCATTTCCGGAGCCTGCCATGAAGCAGTGAGCACAGGAAGCAAAACTCAAAATCGCAAGAGGGGCCTACCGAAGAATTCATGGAGGAAGCTCCAAGTCAGCGAGTACTGGCCGTTGGTGCGTTTGCACTCGCTACGGCGGAGTCCAGAGAAATAGGCAATGTCATCTAGTGAGAGGCATTCGCCTTTTGATGCGTGGGCAAGGTACCTGTCTACAAGATCGGGGTGCGGATAGCTCTGGTCGGGGCAAAACGCGATATCAGGACGCGTGAAGGAGGCGTCGTGCTGGATAACCTGCAAGCTCAGGAATTAGTTAATCAGAGTGCATTCGGATTTGATAAGATGGGTCAGATTCATGTTGCATTGCATATTTGTGCTGCTCACATTCAAGGCATTGAGATCACACAAGTCTATCCAACCCCGCCCTTGGTCGAGCTGCAAGGCAGACGCAGTGAGCTGGTCTGCTAGTGATGGGGAAAGGTTGTATGCGTGCTGGACTGCATCGGACATTTGTGCATAGGTGATATGTCTGCCATTGCGAGGCAAGATATCTAATGACGAGCAGAGCATGTACATTAGCAAAGAATGCAGAGCCAAAGACAAGGCTGTACTGTGACGTACTGTGGTTGGCAAGGCTGTTGAGGCTGTGCGCAAGCAACAACCATATGAATGTCAGAAGTGGAGTATAATGATGTGGAAAGCGGGAAGTAAAAGTGTGGATGTTGGGTTGCGGAGTTGCGGGGTTGCGGGGATGGTGTTGTGGTGTTCAAGGTTTGCAGGGAATACCACTACGGTAAGTTGGATAGGGAGAGAATAGGCATACCCCGGACACGGCGAACGGCTTTCGCTTCCAGACGTGGGCGCCATGTACTTGGGCCACACGCCACGGTGGCCTGGGCGCCCACGAGGCACCACGCCGCCAACACGACGACTGAGCAGGAAAAGATTGGCGATCTATACACGTTTCCGTTAATGAGAGTTGGCATGAAGATGATTCTGCGCAGGGCAGAATTAGAGAGTGTAGAGGCATTACTCACGCTGTAGTATACGTCACGGAGGTGGAGCCCGATGATAAACATGACGAGAGGTCCAAGGACTGCTGATAGATTCAGCAGCCTTTTAAAGATACCCGAAACGGTAGTAAAGAAGTTGACCATTGTGGGCAAATAGGGTAATGTAATAGGGCAGGACAGAGAGATATTTGGGAATAGGCATTGAAAGAGTTATCCTGAAATACGGATCAAGCCCGATATAAATAATTATAGCTAGATACTTTGGTATCAATCTTACCGTAATCACCTACATAATATCGAGAGCATGTGGTAATGGGTGCCAAAGACACTGCATGGTTTCCAAAGCGCGGAGGGTGCTGAGATATGCAATTCTGCTGCACGCGTAATGTTTCCGCACTTGGCCATAACACCTTCGGATACGTAGATGCAAGCAGGGTTGACAAGCCGGACGCATTTAGGATGCCTCACGCAGGCAGTAACCTCGTCAAGGCGGGATATTCCGCTGGAGAGAGTCAGAGTCTCACCACACCTATCAGAAGGTGGGATTTATTGAATCCACATTCTTTTCACAAGATGCCTAGAACTTCCTGTATAAAGCACCCTCGCAGACCAAACCTGAAGATTTAGTGGCCTTTACAGTAACCTTATCCCACTCATCAAACAGGAACAGAAACAGAAACACCCAAGTTCGCACATCAGTATCCAGCCATGAGTGAATCATCCACAAGCCGCATAGCACCTTCCAAACTCGTGAATAGACATAGAGAAGCTCTCCTTACCGAGGAAGTCGATACAATAGATGGCTATGAGTACATCGTGGTTGGCTCAGGTGCCGGCGGGGGGCCCTTAGCAGCCAATCTCGCCCGTAAAGGCCACAAAGTGCTCTTACTCGAAGCAGGAGATGATCAGGGCTCCAATCTCAACCAGCAGGTTCCAGCCTTCAATTTCAGATCCACGGAGGACGAGAAGATGCGCTGGGACTATTTCGTCAAGCATTATGGCGAGGACAAACTCGCCCAAAAAGACTCGAAAATGACCTGGGAAACACCCTCAGGAACTATTTATGTCGGATTGAATCCACCTAGCGGATCCAAGCAAAAAGGAATCCTCTACCCGCGCGCAGGGACGCTTGGTGGCTGTACAGCACACAATGCCTTGATCACCATCTACCCCCACGAGAGTGATTGGGCAAACATCGCCCAACTCACCGGCGACAGTTCGTGGGACCCGAAGAATATGCGCCAGTACTTCCAACGCCTGGAACGCTGTGAGTATCTTCCAAACAGTACCTCTGGTCACGGCTTCACTGGGTGGCTTGGTACAAATCGCGCCGATCTCAAACTGGCACTGGGGGACTTCAAGATCCTCTCTATCATCGGCGCTGCTGCTGCAGCCATGGGGCATAGTGTCCTTGACCTGATCCCCGCAAAAATTTCCCAACTACTTGGGCTCCTGCTGCGGGACGTCAATTCTATTGATCGTCGCCGGGATATGACTGAAGGCATCTACCAACTCCCGCTGGCCACGAGTAACGGAAAGAGAAACGGCCCTCGCGACTTTCTTGTAGATACTGCCAAGAAGTTTCCGCTGGAAATCAGAACAAACTGCCTTGCTACCCGTGTGCTTTTTGATGAAACTTCTGGCATCAATACTACGCCCAAGGCGATTGGTGTCGAATTCCTCGAAGGCGCCAGTTTGTATAAGGCCGATCCACGGTCAAATCCGTCCGCCACCGGCACCAAGCATCGCGCCATCGCCTCCCGCGAGGTCATCCTTGCGGCTGGGGCTTTTGGCACACCGCAACTACTCAAGTTGAGCGGTATCGGTCCGAAAGACGAGTTGGAGAAGTTTGGGATCTGTGTTGTGAAAGATATGAAAGGCGTTGGAACCAATCTCCAGGACCGCTACGAGATTCCCATCGTTACTAAAATACAGGATGACTTCCCAATCATATCAAAATGCACGTTCGGGAAGCCCGGAGACCCATGCCTTGAAGAATGGAATAATGGGCGTGGACCCTATCTATCTAATGGACTCACCGTTGGTCTAGTGAAGAAATCCAGTCAAGCCGATACTGACCCCGATCTCTTCATCTTCGGCGGTCCTGCGTACTTCAAAGGCTACTTTCCCGGGTATTCTGAACTCACCACCTCGGATAAGAGACACTTCACCTGGGCCGTGCTTAAGGCTCACACGCATAACCAGGACGGAACTGTCAAGCTCATCTCAGCCGACCCTCGAGACATGCCTGATATTGATTTCAACTACTTCACCACAACCCCAGGCGAGACTCAACAAGCCGAGCGAGATCTTGGAGCCATTGCAGAAGGTCTCAACTTCGCTCGCCGAATTATGGATGATGTTCTACCCATCGTCACTGGGCCCCTTGAAGAGGCATCGCCTGGCCGTCAAGTGGCTTCTGAAGAGGAGGTGAAAGAATTCATCAAGAACGAGGCCTGGGGTCATCATGCTTCATGCAGCTGTCCTATTGGAGCGGATGGAGACCCCAAAGCGGTCCTTGATTCTCGCTTTCGTGTTCGCGGTGTGAGCAACCTGCGGGTCGTTGATGCGTCCGTCTTTCCCCGCATTCCTGGTTTCTTTATCGTCCTTCCAATCTATATGGTTAGTGAGAAGGCGACTGATGTTATTCTTGAAGATATTGGCGAGAGTAGCCATGTCTGAAGGAACTCAGTTCCAGATATTAAAAATAACGCTCGAAATACTTCAATCCCGACCATTCAGAATAGGATACTACAAGCAGTGATCCACCATATATATAAGACCTCGAGAAGTGATCCACCAAGACTACTTATATGCCCTGTTGATAGATTTCGCCATGTATAATTACTATTATATTGAAAGGCTTCACTTATTCTAGCTTGTCATGATATTGTTCGGAGCTCTTGCGTGGAGTTAATATTAATTACATAGGTAGTTAGGTGTGTAACTACCACTATTCTACCGCTCGATTTGAGATATGCCTTACGACAGAACTTGCAACGCCATACTGCCTTTCCTGAATCATTGTAGAAGGTGTTGATTGAAGCGAGATAGTAAACGGTTACCGCCAGCGCTTGATCAGCTGCCACGGCAATCACATATCCCTCTGCGATCTGCCTAGGACAAGAAGGGTTAGGACATGGTGTGATTCTTTTAGCACAGTTGTCGACACATCTAACCTCCCAGCATCGTCTCACCGTGCTCGGCAAGGCCTCTAAAACAGCGTGGTTACATATTAGTTCGCAAGGCGATCTCGCCGAGAATCGCATGAGTTATCTCATTAATGCAGTTGACGTATATTGACGTATTGACAGAAACAGGTGCAAGTTTCACTCTTTTATTTCTAGCACAAAAGTCGGCATTAACCGCCTTGATGGCCTACGACAAGATTAACGTCCCAACGACAAGCCCAACGATTTTGTGCAAATTTCCTCATACCATGAATCATTGTGAAGAGGTGCTGGTTTCAACAAGCAACTTCTTCGAAGGCTTGTCTAGACCCATCGCTAATGGATTACAGCTTAGTAGTCAAAATAATAATGACGGCAAATCCTGCCCATAACACCCACCTTGGCTTTGATTAACATGATTACTAGGGTGATGCACAAAGTCTTCGTGACATTAGCGGCATCTGCCGTTGTGCAAATAGAGTGGCGTAGGGCTGAATCGAAATGTCTTGCCAAGCCTTGCAGACCTTTGAGTCGAGACTCAACGCCGCCGTTAATGGTGGGGCAAAAAGGCCGCGCATCTCCTTGAATGTCACGCTAGACGTCATCACCTCTCCATAACTAATTATGTCGATTCGCGTTCAATAGTGCATTCGGATTATCCATTTCAACGTATACCACCACTGCTAAAATAGAGCCATCCGGGGGCTGCAATACTGCTCGGTTAGATCTGAACATTGTACTGGCAGCTTTTCAGCCTCGATGTCCCTCCGAATATACAACATGCTCATTGCCCATATACGGCAATGATTTCTTGAACCAAAAGTCCCACTGGAAGTGTGACAGTGTACACTACTGACAACATTGAACATAAGCTCATCTTTGTTGTTCGATACGCAAACGTTGCACGACTAGCATTGGGCGATAATAATGACGCCGAAATACTTCGTCGCCACCTGACATTATGGAGAAGGACAAGAATAAGCTACGTCACCCGAATTGATTCGAGTTCAGGATCTGGTCTAAAGACGGTGCGGATGTTCTAGCCAAAGGAACTATCTTACTGAGAATGGTATCGTCATGGACCCGGAAGGAAGGTACATGATCAGTACGCAAGCGTCTAGAACGTCAGCATAGCAGGAACATTTTGGCAAGAGGAGGAACTGCATTCAACATGGCAAGCGACGTTCGTTTGCAATTCAGTGATTCCGACCGCAGTTAGATTTTAGTTCAAGGAGCTTTTAGTTGGACAGAATGCATGGCTTCAGGTATCGCTGATAGGTCACGCAACTGCGAAAACCGAAAGGTCGCGACAAGTGGATCCTTTAAGAAAGTAGTATTTTGTCACGAGGTTTACCATTCCCAGATTATTATGGACAGAAGGCCGTGAGAATAAGGTTGTGGCTGCAGCACTAGCACTACTGGAACTGAATGGCAAGATCACAGATCAACTGGTGGAACGACCAATCAAGACAAGTTTTGACTGCGGCTTATTCCATAGCCCCGCACTATCTAGACCAATCACAATCCAATGTCTGTTCGAATTAACGCCTGAGGCTGAAAACGTCCAGACCCACTTTTTCCGCCAGCATGTACAAAATAGGACATTCCAACATCCTCCGTCAACAAGCTTTCGCCAGCTCGTGGGTTGGCTAAACGGCACGCTCTACTGTTACCATTGCATTAGCAAAGTGTCTTAAGACAGGTGCGTCGCATAACTTTGCATTGCTTCCGTTCGACTCTACCTTTAATAGTGATGACTATTTATGAGGTAGGTGCTCAGGAATTCCTTGACGTAACCTGAACCCTAAAAGGTTATGCCAGAACCTTTTGCGACTAAAAGCGCAGCAGTTCTAGTACAGATATATCAGCTTTCAATTAGAGAACAAGAGAGCGTCTCACGACATCGTGGGCAATAGAACATGGTATCCAAGCCAAGAACCTTTAGACGAGTGTTATCCAATTCCTAGGCCTCGAGTGAAGTGGGAGGAGGTGGCTGGTCTGCCTTGGATCTTCTCTGGTCATGTTCTAAAGGTGTGGCGACCTGAAAAAAGCGTGTGAAATTACTCCGGTAGAAGAAATGATACGAGACAGGAGTGGCAATCATTGGTGAGAAGGTTGTCTGTTTCGCTACTCCTTGATTTTGATTTTGCGCCGCAACAAGTGCTTTAAAGGGACGGCCACCCTTACTGCCACTTTTCCAATTATGAACGGTTTTGAAATGATCTCGCATACTTGACGCGTCTGCCAGAATCAAGCACCGTGGTGGACGCGAACCCCTGCGCAGATCAGGCCCATATCGATACGAAGCCGCAAAGGGACAAGCGGACTAAGGGGAAATGAGGACCCCACATACAAATCATTGAAAACGAATCAAAGTTCATAAAACCCGGAGTCGGGGTTTGGGCCCATCATTGAATCACGGTACAGGGGTTGCTCGGGGGGGTTGCTCAGGGGTTTGTTGGTAGTTACCTCTGAAGAGGAGGATTCCCAGTAGTTTCAATTGATTTGGCGTTGTGGTTTGCACTGCGACTGTGGTAAAGAATACATGTGGTGGTTTAGTGATCCGTTCGCTATGCTGGCCCGCTCGCTATGCATGTACGTTACGTCAAGAAAATGCTTACGTAACATGGCGATACATGGGAGAGGCACAGACGCGAACCGTTCTCATCTAGCAATTTCCTGGCAGATTCAACAATGGCAACGCCGCGACCAATCAAACGTTCGAAAAAAGATATCGTGGCTAGAATTAGAAACAGTTCTGGGAAGGCTTGATTACCATCCTCGCTTCGAATCTCCTGGACAGCAAATGAAGGTCCAGAAGAAAGGGCTATTCCCACTGAGCGTCCTGTTGTTACGGAGGAGTATGCATCGTTAGGAGCACATCCCACGAAAACACAGGAGGCAAAGTATCTCGATATCCAAAATGCAATCCTTCAATTGTGGATTAAGAACCCTTCAACTAGTCTCTCAGAAGGTGAAGCAATTAAATGTGCAGGACACAAAAGCTGGTGTTACGCTGCGAAAATCTGCTACGAACGGCTCGTGCGACAAGGCAACATCAACTATGTTTGCGTGGACGGTGCGACATCCTGCAAACCAGCACCAACACTACTATCTAGAAATCATCCAGGCAAAACAGTTGTGGTGATTGGAGCTGGCATGGCCGGACTGGGTTGTGCCAGACAACTTGAAGGACTGTCTGCACACTTCGAGAATCGTTTTCTCAAAATGGGCGAAGAAGTCCCAAAAGTCGTTGTGCTAGAAGCTAGAGACAGGGTAGGAGGCCGTGTCTTTTCCCGTGGATTCAAATGCGATACCTCCTCCTCTAGACTAGGAGACAAATACCGTTGCACGGTGGAAATGGGCAGCATGACCATCCCAGGCTTTGACCGTTGCAGCCCTTACTCTTAACTTGTAAGCTTAGGAATCACACAAGAATGACAAATAGAACACACTACAACTTCATGTCTTAAATTATAAGAGAACAGAAATAAGGTTTTACTAAAGAACCTTTGATAATTTGATCTATTGGGAGTATAGATTGTTTTCTACAGTGTTGCCATCTTACCGTTGGCCTTTTACCAGAAACCAAGCTAAGCCGAGCGTCACGGGCCAATCAGAGTGCCATATTTCTGCCCTCTTATCAAAAGTGCAGCCCGGCATAGATGGTAGGTGACCGAGCCGAGTATACGGCTCAGGTCAAACGCCCAGCTACGGTGAAGCTGGCGGCGATCTTGACGCCCGGCTTCGCCTGCACAAGGAGACTTGGCGCCCTGGCTTGCTGCCTCTGTGTAAAACAGGCGGGGCAGCTGGCGCCACTGCCGTCGTGTGGCTGGGACTACGAAGACCGGGAACTACGGGGGCCGGTTTACAACAATGTCATAGAACGAGGCGGAAAGACCGAGTATTAGTACAGTAGTTGGTAATTAACGTTTTTATAGAACGAGCTATGTAAGGCACACTATTATGTACTATTAAACAGTATTTTTGTATTCCATTAGTTTTCAACTTTGCAACGGTTTCACTACCTGCTAACTTTTAGAACTTCAAAACTTAAAGCCCCCGATGATAAATAGCGAGGAAGACTCGAAAGAAGCGTGCTTTTGCCGTTACTAGTCTTCAAGCGATCATCGCGCCCACTAGTCTCCTTAAAAGCTTTTTTTTAGTAAATCTCAGCTATTATTCATGGATGATACGCCAGGCATAGGCAAACGGCTGCTTGAACCTAACGATGCTCTCCGCGCGGACGGTAACCTTTGCCTCTCCAGCAGGCATGTTTTTCCAGACAATTTGTTCCACATTATTTGAACGATCATAATTTTCCTTCGTCTCGCCCATGTTACCGTGGTATTCAACACCATTTGAACCCACGACGATTAAGTCAAGATCGTTCTGGAGCTTCACTCCAGGAGGATCTGTCCAAACGAGAGTAATTTTGAGCGTTGCATGGTTAGCATTGGGACCCGAACCACCTAGAGGAGCCTGTCGACCCCGCTGGTTGTTGCTAGGGTTAAGTCCGTCAATACTCGGGATCGAGATGGTATCGGTGTATTCTTCGTCATCTTCCAGTTCTTTCCCTATAACAAAGCCGCCGTTGTCACTCTGGACTGAGGTATCTGTAGAATTCGAAAGGTTCACGATACCCCAGCCAGAGCTGGTATTGGGTGATGGACCAGCTTCAGTACGAGGGTATTGTCCTTTGAGCTCATCTGCACCGTTGATAATAAGAGCCTTAACAAGAGCTGCCGGAATGACTTGGAGGCCTGCTTCTTTACTCAAGACTTCACGTATGACAGCACAACAGCCAGCTACCAAGGGTGTTGCCATGCTTGTGCCACTCATGAATCTCCAGTCAGGGTCCTTTGAATTTGGATCCTCGTCAGCGAGTACTGTTGGGTGGCGTGATGCGGCTGACAAAATAGCCGTGCCAGGAGCTACAACATCAGGTTTGATCCTGCCTTCTGGTGTATAACCACGGTTGCTAAATGCAGCCATTCCGTCGGGGTTGTTAGCTATTGCATCACTATTGATTGGGAACTTCCTATATATAAATATGCCTCTATCGTCCCGGAATTGGCCGTAGAGAGTTTTGATTTCAGGACGATTGTTCTCGCTTGCACCGACAGTGATCGAGTTCTTTGCTGCGGCGTAGAGGCCAATTTGTTTGTCTTCGATCCGGCCGTCGGCGTTTTTATCAGCTCCCTCGTTACCTGCAGCAAAGAGAATGACCATGTCTTGCTTCCGCCAAATGAAGTCATCAACTTCGAACGCTTCTGTATTGGTATACGGGAGCCCAGTCTGCCCTGGCCCCCAAGAGTTTGTATGGATCCTCGCCTTTACCGCAACATCATCGTACACCTCGCGAAACAATGTTCGAAGATCTGAAGGAATTCCACCGAGACCAATGTACGGATTATCATCCTCATCCATTTCGTTGGATCCCAGTGACTGAAGGGCCAGCTTGGCAGCTGGAGCTGCCCCTTGGATAACACCCCCCATCTCGTTCGATTTGCCATCACCAAGAACAGAACCAGCAACATGGGTACCATGTCCATCAGGATCGTCTTTCTTCCAACGGGGTCTAGTAGGGTACAGCTTGAGTACGCGACCCGTGAATGCGGGATGAGTATCGTCTGTACTGCCTAGATCAAAACCTGTATCGGCAACCGCAACTACCTGACCTTCTCCTCGATACTTCTTCTCGCCTACGCTGGCATCGGCCTTTAGTATTCCCCGAGCGATATTATTAGACAGCTTCATCTCGTGTACCTCGTTGATAGACCTGACACCATCAATAGCTGCAAGGCGTGTAAGGCGATCTTGCTGAACCATGACTCGTATCTGACGTGTTCCGACATCCATGTCATCTTGACCAACTCTTGCAGCTTCCGCTACACTTGACAAGAGTTCGTTCGAGCCGACATCAACACCTTCATGGAACACGATATCCACTCTATGGGTAGCTGAAGAGGGCTGTTGCTTAACATCGTCACTCAATATGTTGAGATCTCGAGTCTTGGATATTGTCTTCAGGGATGAATGAACTTTGAATTCTTTGTTGTAGACGTTGGCCCATTGAACAAAATCAATATTGCGGATAGCATGAAGATCGGTTGGTCTGTACTCGAGTAGGTACGTATTTTCTGAGACATACTCTTTGATCAGAGCTCCCTTTGTCACGAGTTGCTCTTTTTGATCCTTGGAAAGCTTTCCCAAAGTCTGGACAAGAATATAGTTGGACTTGGTCGCATCCGCCATCATTAAGCCTTTGACATTCATCTGTGGTGCCTGCTCCACAGGGTCAACAGTGTTACCATTGATAGTAATTGGCGCCATCTTGGGATGGTTAGTTTCTCAGCCGGATTGCTGTGTAGTGGATTGTACGATTAGCCAATAATTTCTACCGGGATATTGTGAATGACAATCTTAATATACTTGACGGAGAACATTGCACAGTTATATACCCCTTCCCTAACTCTGATTTTCGCCTGGCTTGAGGCACCCAATTGTTCGAGGCAGATACATCATGCCACTAATTCCGTCAGCCGTATGGACGGAAATCAGTTGACGTCAACGCCCATTCGGGTTGATCTGGCATCTTCCGTCTAAGTTGCAACATTTCTATGGTTGCAACATGAAAGAATCCTTCACCTTGCATGCCTCGCCGTTGCCAAGTATCTAAGTAGAGAATGTGTCAGATGTTTCTGAAGGGAGTCGGCATTTCCATCTCGTCAAGGATGAGGATTATGAGGCTGGGTGGCACAAAGCGCGCTAGGGCTGCGGAGTAAGCCGACAAGAATTCGATCTCCCGATCTGTAAATCTGAAGTGAAGTAAGGCCGTATGACCGAAACTCTTGTGCAGATCATGCAGTTAAGTAAGAACCACCCAGCCCACAACCCACTTAAATCTGGGAGGGGCCAATCACATTCTTAGAAACCTACGTTCTGGGCATATGTGGGCATGTATTGAGTGACAGGACAGGACAGGATAGGATAGGATAGGTGCAGCCCCTGTTTTAACCTAGGGAGACCTGCCTTCAGCAGACAATTGAGGATATGATAGACGCACTGGCTGGCTCTCTACCCTCCAATTACCTGAGTTGGCTTAACAGTGGAAACCCCTGTCGGCTGATGAGGTATATAGCCTCGCAGAGAAACCATCTACAAAGAAATCGCCAGGAATATTGTAGTTCAGTTAACATCGAGTCGAACGTTTATAGTAGAACCATAGGGATGGGATATTGGCGCTCTAGGGCTTTTATCGATCATTGTCGATAAGTTAACTTCATTATCTCAAGGGCAAACTGGCTAGTAACGGATAAACTTTTGACTAACGTGCTGAAATCAATCTAATTCAAAGCCACAATGCCCATTATCATTTACCCTCGACTCTCATCAACGAAATCTACTTGGCAACCCGCAGCAAAGCAACCTAGAACGTAACATCTTCTGCGAAATGAAAGCTAGAGTACAATCATAAACCACCCACAACCCGTATTCCAGCAAAAACTCCTCCCCTTTTCTCCATTCCCCATAGTCTCTACAGCCCATAGTCCTTCAAACGCCAAATTTGAACCCGTAGTATTCGCAAATCCGCAGTAGTGCCGATCGCGACATTGCATCCCGGACCTATACTCTCCAACAATATATAGAGAAAAACTGAAGTCCGCGCCGTCTCGTCTAGACAGGCACTAGAACCACAAACTTCATGTAGTCCACATCCCAATCGAGAGTGATAACTGTGCGCCTAATTCCCACCAAGTACCCCTCAAAAAGCCCATTTAGCGCCATCTTGTACTCCACGCCATCTACATCTAAGACGACTTCTAGAGCCTGCTGTAGCGAGGGCAGCGAATCTTGCATCAGCATAAGGACGTGCTGCTTGATGTGGTCCACATTATAGATTTAGACAACTTCGCGATCGAGGCTAACGAAGAGTCCACTAAACTTGCTGCCTAGGCGGATGCGGTATCTAATGCCGTCATCGCCTTCTTTGATTTCGGGGGCAGGCAGGTGAGAAGTTAGTTGTAGGGGAAGTTTTGCACTGGAGGGTATCGAGTTCAGATCCGGATACTGCTAGGGCTACGTTGGCTAGCGGGGGTTTGCTTTAATATTGGGGTCACTTCCATTTAGTGATGATGGCGTGGGGCATGGTGCAATGAACTGCCTCGCTGCTGTATTGCAGGGAGCAGATTGCAAACTAGGTGACCTTTCTAACGAGTTCTAGAAATCTTGTGGGCTGCTATAAGCATGTTGGCAAATTTGAGGTCGTTGCTATGCCCTTGCGTATTGTTCACTCTGCAACGTCTGGTTTTCTTTAGCCGCCTGCTGGGTGCTGTAGGCCTGTTGACTAATTTGAGTTTGGTGCTGTGCCCCAGCATGTTGTTCACTCTGTACTGTTTGCTTTCCTATAGCCGCCTGCAGGGGTGCATTGAGTCCAGCTGGTTGAGTAAAGTATGAATTAGCTGTCGGTACTAGCGTCGTCCGAATCTGTGTCTGAACCTTTGTCAGAAACTGTGTTGGACCTAGTGCCAGAATCTGTGTCGCAAACGTATTTATATTAGGACCATCAACTATTGGACCATCTCTCTGAACTTCACTCCGAAGGACTCTCGCTGGCTCTTTCAGAATTGATGGATACCTGGGCACAAAAGGTGCAAGTGCACGCAGCACATCTGTTGTATTTTCTCCATGCTCCAGCTGAGGAGCCAACGCGCGTTCAGATGGAATGAATGCGAGCGTGGCATTGGGTAGAGGCTCTGCACTCAAGTATTTTCCAATATTGCCTGCACTTGGCTCTAGTGACGTATCTCGTTAGGCTGTTGGGGCCTCATTATATGAGGAACTAAACACAGCGGCAACTTCTGGTGCCACCAGTGTAGCTGAAGTGTGATTTGCAGGCCCAGGGTTATAAGATAATCCCGCTCCAGCCGCAGCTGTTGTGCTTTGCATATTGCTCGTAGATTTCAGTGATTGTACCACTGTCTTTAAGGTTGACATCACGTCCATCACATCTGCTAGAGATGACAGCGCAGATACCACACCGGGCTGGGCTGGACTGGCCGATGATAGAGCTTCTGTTCCAGACTGTTTTTTAGGCCTGTGGGCTTTAGGTGAACCTGTCTGTCTTAGGATTAATTGATCGATATGCTTCTCAACATATCTCTTCTGGCCTTCCCTATTAAGGATGTGATATTGTGATGTTGGCTTACGTTGGCACCACCGTTCCATTTTCGCCCTTTGAGCCTCTCTATCCAGCAGAAAAAACTTAACCTGGCTGCTATGATTATTAGTCTCGGAGCTATTAGTGGTGTTCACGTTGGAAAACAGGGTGTTGCTGTTCTGTCTGAGATCATCATTCGCAGACAGCATTTCTTTAGAAGGTTCGCTTTGGGGTGTCGCTGCAGTTGTGTTGTTGAGAACCCCCGCTTCTGTGGCTGGTAAGGCATCAGCATTCTTGCTAGGTTCTATTTAAGCTTCTAGTGCCTCCTGCTCCTCTGCACTCTAGTGCATCGCCTCAGCCAGTTCAGCATCCGCCCTTGAGTTTGTCATATCTCCCTCTTTGGCCTCTTTCCTCTCAAGCTTCAGCCTCTGTTCTATAGCATCGCTTTTTGCCTTATTAGATCTGCTCAGCCTCTAGGACTTTCGCAGGGGGGATGCTAAATGGGGCTCCCTAGAATCTCTCTTAGCGAAGGGGGTGCCATAACATGTGGGTATCGATGCTCGCATCGGTGCAGATCCTTGCTGGGATGCCTTCATCGTTGAATTAACTAATGAGGGATGGCTAGGTAAAGGCTCGCTGTAGGACCTCTTAGGTGTGCTATTTTCGAGATTGCCTTAGCTAAAGGTCCGAGATTTACTGCTCTTGGCCTTTCGTGCACTATTCTCTTTGCCCTTCGTTTTTTCCTGCCGCTCAGTAGTGGCAGCAGCAACCTTCGCATCCGCAACTGTCCTCGCGTTAAGAGCATCTCGTTCTTTAGGTCTTTCGTCGGGTTTCCAAGTACCAACTCTAATCCGTACATATTCCGTAAGTTCTTTCTTAGAGAGGCTTTTAAGATGCGGGTCCAGCAGCCACGTGTTAGACTTTGCTGCCCAAGATCCTGTGCCTAACAGAAAGTTTCCTTGATACCTGGTCCCATCTTTGCGCTCGGGATATTTGCAGGCATAGAGAACAGATTTTGGATCTAAAAAGCAGTATAGTACGTGCTTCCTCTCGTTAATTAGCTCGTCTGATGACTTCCAAACGCCAATGGGAACACCATGCTTGACTTCGTGGCCCTTCCATGTT
>JPKC01001679.1:0-18803 GCA_000750925.1 Pseudogymnoascus sp. VKM F-4518 (FW-2643) | reverse complement strand
ATATATATAACTAGATTAAATTATACTATACTAAATTAAAAAAAAATAGTAATCTAGCATATGTGTTTTCTAAAGGTGTTTATATAGCCTTGCCCTTTAAAGTTTCATTTTAAGTACTAAAGTTAAAGTCTAGCTAAACATTAATTGCTAAAAAGTTCCTAGTTTAGATCTAATACCCTATCCTTTATTTGTTTTTATATCTGCTTAACATTTAGCACACTTATAAGTTAAACTCTTCTACTATAGTCTTAGCTTATACTAATTGCATACCTACTTAAACAACTTGTTTACTTATGTTCTTAGCTAGTTCCTTAACTATTAAGCAAGCTAGAGGTGGTATATAGAAGGCAAGGAGCCTTATTAGATGTGTGTTAAGGGAAGAAGGGAGGCGCAACTACTATTAAGACTTAAGTTCTAGCAAGCTAGTAAGAAAACAGAGAAAGAATAGACTAGGCCTTTATATAAGGGCAGCGGGTAGCGATTTGACTTAAACTAGCGTCTAAATGTAGCAAGCGCGATTATATTAGGTTTAGTATAAGTTTATTAGTAAGCGTATTCTTATAAGAGCGTTTTCTGACGCCTCGAAAGCGAAGTACAACTGAAAGCCAAAATCTAAACACACAGTATAGAAAGACACGAATCTACATTACTTCTCCTTTAACATCTCCTGCAATTCTGCTGACTCCCCACTGTGGTATACCAGATCGTGAAATTGCCCTCTAGCATCATACAAATCTCGAGGCGAGCCGCATCTGAAGAAAAACGTGTTAGTATGTACTGCAGTTGCTTAATGTTGGCATGAAAGGAAGTGGCACAGAAAAGTCAGACTTACTCAATGACTCTACCTGCATCCATAACCACAATGGTATTGTAATCTACTATCGTCCTCAGCCGGTGTGCAACGGTCACTAGCGTGGTATCCCCCGTCATGTCGAGCTCCCGACGAAGAACCTTCTGGGCGTCCTGATCTGCCTGATAGTCCATGCTTGCCGTAGCCTCGTCTAGCAGCATAAGCTTGCTCTTTCTGATTAATGCACGGCAGAGTGATAATACCTGACGCTGGGCATGTGAGAAATTCTCTCCGCGACCGTCCACCTCCGTTGATAGAAAAATGCCTTGGCCAGGTTCGTGGCCGATGTCTTGGTCGGATGATTTATTGCCTGATAAGGAAGCAATATCTTTACAGCTGTTAAAAACCCTCGAAATAATATCTCCAGGAACGAAGCCTGCTGGATCAAGATTTGATCGTACTGACCCGCTGAACAGCGTGGGTTCCTGCGGGATGATAGTGACACTCTGGCGTAATCTGCGCCTCGAAGTCTTTGTGATGTCAATTCCGTCGTAGAGAATTTGACCAGAAACAATATTAGTGAATCGGAGTAGTGACAGGATGAGCTGTTTTGCGGTATGTCAATAAGCCATCGGGCATCTGAACTTTCGTTCCAAACTTACGGTCGTCTTGCCTGAGCCAGTTCGCCCAATAATCGCCACCCGCTCACCAGCTTTAAACTTTAGATTTATGTCCGTCAAAATATTCGGACCATCTTCGTATCGAACAGTTACATTACGAAATTCTATCTCGCCGGACCGAGGCCATTCGTTTGGGATCACATCTCTGCCGTGAACCAGGCAATGCTGCTCATCGAAACCCCCTTCATCTACAAAGGGCTCGTCATCCTTGTCTTCCGATTGAACTTCGACATATTCTTTTACCCGATGAAACTGAAACTTATTAGTACAACAGGACTGCATAGATTGATATGATGACTTACACTTTGCATTTCAATGTCAAGATCATTCACGGCTCGCACCAGTGTCATAACGCTTTGACTCAGTCTAACGGCGTTTAGAAGAGAAAACCCGACTAGGCCTGCACTAATCACGCCAACCTTTGAAAGGGCAATAATTCCGGTTAGCACAGAAATAAGAGCGGTTACAAGGCTGACTCGCAAAGCCACCCATCGATTGGAGTTATAATTAGCCTCGGCTGCGGCAGTCCATACTCTGAGTTTAGTTGCCAAGTCTTCACCAAAAGCTTCGTGCATGCCGTCTCTAGCTCTAATAACATGTAGGCCGGCTAGTGTACTGACGAAGTGCGAGAAGATAGGTGAGTTAGCAGCAGAGGTTAGGCGTCTGAGAATAACGGCTGTTCGCGCATACATTTCGCCCACAATAATGCCGATGGCAGATGCACATAGCACGGGCAGTATCAAAATCGGAAGCAGCGAACTGACAGCTGCAACGCGAAATAGCAACGCAAGAATAGAACCAAGGGTGAATCGAAGCATGGAGCTTAAGGATGTGTCAATGGAGGACATGTCGCGAGAGAATCTATTCGTAACTCGGCCAAGAGGCACTGCTTTAGACCACGATAGAGGTGCGCTCATAACGGAACGAATAAAGGCATTGTGAAGATTGTGGGCAGCGCACCATCCACCCCATTCAAATGTGATAGTCGTGGCGCCAACGGTCACAATCCCTAGAAAAGTGAAGAGTGCGTAGATGCTCATGTAATATGCGATATCGATATGAGCCTTGTGCTCATAAGCCTGTACCCAAATAGACATCCAGTAGCTCGATAAGAAGAAGGACCCATTAGATAATAGCGAGCAAAATAAGCAGGCGGCGATTAAAATTGGATTACCAAAGTTCTTTATGTATTGAAAGACTGTCAAAGTTGGTTAGATTAACGAAGAACGACGCAAAATTTGGACTAATTCTTACACGCCAGACGACCAACTTTTCCGGACGCTTTCATTTCTTGATTCACGACTTCTTTGGCAGTGTTATCATCTGCAACCCCTGACGGTTGATTTCGGCTCAATTCGGCATTTGATTCCCGCGTAACCGCCTCTTTGGTCCCAAAGTCTCCAGTCTCGAGATGCTCAGCAATGGTTATCGGCCGACACATGGCTCCGACGTTAGCTTCAACGCTCTTGACTCGACCTTTGTCAAGTTCGATGGCTAGATTCGCCTGTGAAATAATCCACGGAATCTGAGTAACCAGAATAGTCGTTCTTTTATCAAGAAGAGCGCTACAAAAGCAGTGCTTCCATACCTCCGCGGATGTCTTTGCATCAAGAGCTGAGAAAATGTCATCGAGGAGCAGAAGTGATGACTGTGAATATAAAGCCCTTGCAAGGGCAACTCGCGCCATTTGGCCTCCAGACAATGATGTGCCGTTTTCCCCTATAATAGTCATGTCACCACTCGGCATCTTCTTGAAGTCCAAGTCCAAGCAACAAGCTTTAATAACAGGATCATAGCGTGTCTTATCTTTAGCAGTATGAAAAATAATGTTATCTTGAATTGTACCACTTTGCAGCCATGCAGACTGTGATGCGAACGCAATATCCCTTGGCGTCACTAAGGATCCGCTCTCCATGTGAGTTTCGCCTAGTATCGATAGCAAAAGGGTCGTTTTCCCACTGCCACTATGGCCGGTAACGACGTTCAGTTTCCCCACAACGAAATCAAGGGATATATCTTGGAGTCGGCTTGTATTCGTTTTGTTCCGACGAAATGAAGCGTTTTGGATTCTCAAAGGTCCTATGGGATGTCGCGCGAGAGGAATAGTGCTCTCGAAATATTTGTCTAATCTTTTAAAAGCAACAATTGCGCCAGTAAATTTTCTCGAGTTTGCACTAACCGACCTTGCGTTCCTCCGAATATTTTTAACAAGAAGAATTGCTGTAAAAGCAGTCGAGGCATCAAGACGGCGCTTCTCCATGCCCACATAGAGTCCAAACATAACCAACAAGCCGATATACGGAAATGCTTGAGTGATAAGGTTAATGATAGTTTGTAGGATAGCGACTCTCCATAACCCCTTCTGTTCTATGGCTCTTGCATCATCAACCTTGTTCGTCATAGCATCTTCCCATGCTAGAAACTTAATGGCTCGAATAGAGGATATGTACTCTGTAATTAACGATATCCGGGTATCCTGAGCTTGTCTCGCCCGTTTTTGAAACCTGTACATCATTCTGCCTAAGAGTATAGACAATGGTGTTGCAAGAAGTATAATTATAATCCCGACAAAAGATACCCAGCCCATCATCTTGTACAGTCCACCAAGAGAGATGGCTGTTCCAATTGGGACCCCAACAACAGCTATGATAATATCACGGGCTCTATAGATGGCATCTATATCAGCCGCCATTAGGTTTGCCAGGCGTCCGGTTGATGATGACTTTTGAGCCACTTTAGGCTGTTTAGTGGCGCCGTTGCTGTTGTTTTTGTCCGTACTGAATATACGTTCCTCTAGCTCCATGGAATCTAAGGCCTTGTGATATAATTCTTGAGTCATAGCTGACTTGACGCGGACGATAAATCTGGTTGAGATAAACAAGTATTGCTGGAACGAGACTGAGCGGGTTATTGGGCCGATAAACAAGAGAACTAGCCAAACCTCAGGGTGATAAGTGGCCGCCATTGGATTTGCAATATGTTTAAGTAGTTGGAACATTGCAAAGGGTGCAACGTTCTCTAAGCAGGCGCTAGCGGCAATCCAAAGCGTCATAAATATGAGTTCTTTCCGTTGAAAGCGCAAGACTGTCCAGAAGGTCGTCATAGAGATGGCACGCGCACTTTGTATCTTGCGCAGCAGGTACATTGGCTCGTCGTACCAAGCCAGTGCTGGGATACTATTCATATCCAACTTGTTTGTTACGCCCTTCCAGATTAATGGGGTAAACCATCCATAAGTACAGTAGTAGTTGAACCAGCTGCAAGTCTCTTCCGGGGCCGGAGCTCGTTTTGTTGTATGGGTGCCAATTTCGAGGTCAATGTTAGACGGTACCCATTCCCTTGGAGTAATTGAGGCGACTATGATCGCAACGGCAAGCGAAGATATGCCTCCCAGGATTCCAGCGTCAGTTGTGCATTGTGAGGAACTTATTTGAACGCAAGGGAGGATGTGCGCTGTCGCAAGGACAAGTAAGATGGCGGTGGTAACGAAGTTCAATTGATGTAGACCACTATGGCGCCAATGTACATCATCTGCCAGACGGAACAAACCCAGAATCTGGGCATATGCTACGACAACGAGAGTAGGAAAGTGAACCTGGCCCTCAGCATAAGCGAAGGCGAGGAGAAGCAGCGCGGTTGCCCGACTCGTGTACGATAAGAGTTCGTAAATCCATCCTTTGGTGTATAGCCAGGACTTGAAGTCAAGCGTGATGACGGGAAGTCTGAGTAGGCTATATGACAACCAAGTTGCAGAAGCGACAAGGATGACGCTTTGAAGAAAGCCAGAGCGGGAGAATTCTGCAACACCAATAATCCACGCAACTTCGGACGGATTGCTATCGGGGCTAGAAGATGCAGTTTAGCGTCTGTAGTTTGAGAGGGGAGGGGAGGCACGGTAGCAAAATAATGCTGGCTGGTTTCTGGGCAGGAAGTTTTTGTTCTAAAAACTTCCTGCCCAGAAACCAAGAACTTCTCGACTGCATTGCATCAACTCACCTTCTCGAGTATAGTTGTCGGCTCTGCTGCACCTGGCCCCTGCTGTATAGCGACAGCCAAAGGCTGCCGAATTGGTTAAGAGCGGTATCCATCGCGACGGCAACCGTTCATCCTTCCAGGTGATATCCCAAATAAAGTAGTGTTGAACTCGTGATGGAGTTGTCGCTGCAAAAATCTGCGTGTCTTCGCGTGGTGCAAAAAGAGCATTGACATACTCATCCCTAAAACGTCACACCCTGGCCAGCTTTACTCCGTACCTCAGTGTACGATGCAATCATATGTCTCAGCAGCACTCGCCAACGCGCTGCTGACAACGCTGCCCAACTATGCGGAGGCGTACAGGCTAGTGCATGGGTTTCATCCGAAAAGTGACTCAAGCGCTGAAAACTTACCCACACTTGGTCGGCGATTTCCATCCACTCGGAACTGATGTGCCACACCCGGTAATTACGATGGATGACCCTGGTTCGGGTAGTGAGAAGAGCAAGGTAGTAGCAGCTTAAAGGCCCGACAGGGTCGGTAGAGGCTGTCAAGAGAAACTAGGCTTGAATTCGTGTTGCTGCGATGTAAAACAGAAAGAGATATTGAAAGAAATTACATAATTGGATTGGTCACACAAAGTAGAATGGCCAATTCCTAGATAGACTCGCATTAGGTAGTGTCTTCTAACTAACGTACAGATGGTGTAATATCTCAACAACCCTTAAATAATAGAGTATAAAAATATATACATGCTTAAAAATCGTTTGACTAAGTGCCCTTACATGCAAATTTTAGTGCAAAAGTACTCGTTTCATTACACCATTCTGTACGTTAGACATTTACTTTGCTTGTCCCTCTACTATCTTGCGTCCAGAGGTAGTTGCGTTCTGCAATGTCTTCGGGCGGCAGAAACATATTTAGGCTAATAAAAACTCCAAACATCAGTAACTCATCCAGATATTTCGGAAGCCCAACTACCTGAGTCCTTACATCAGGTAAGTACGGAAATCGTCATTAGCAACCCTGAGGCTTCTCTAGGAAATCTGGACCGGCAATCTTAGCTCTTCTCATCCTAATGGACGGTATCTAAAAAACAAAATATATCATTTCTATTCCTCTCATTACTAGCTCAGCATTGCCTCAGACGAATCCAAGCAATTCGTATCTCGTGTCCCCGACCTGGATCCATCCATCTTTAGGTTGGCCCAGAAGAATTCTCCTCTCAGAAAGAAGTTCAGCCCTCTTTTGCTTCATAACAACTTCCTGTTCCTTCTCTCCAAACACTGGAGGATTCCTCCCCCTACCCGATAGGGTGCATGGGCCGGCAAATTTGTAGAGTATTTCCATCCACAGGCGCAGTCCACCGTCCTCAACCCCAAGCGCATGGAAGGTTCGGTTGTTAATTCTGCTCTCTTCATCTGCCTTTCTCTCCCATTCCACTTGTTCATCAACTGTTGGGAGATTCACTGCGTTACGGCCAGCAAAAGAGCGGGCCAAAGCAACCGCCTGGTATTCAAAGCTCCGAAAAGTGATGGCACGCTGAATGCCGACAATACCTAGATTGGGGAAGTCTTGAAAGAATGTATGTAGATAACTATTAATAAGTTTGTCCCTCTCATAGTCCCACAATGGACGCCCATTGGCTTTAACGTTCCAAAACGGATATGAAGGCTGGTAGCCAGTGCAGTAGATAACTGTATCTACATCATCCAAGTACTCGCCGTTGTCAAATAAGATTCTGCCATTTGGTAGATACTCTGATATCATGGGCCTCTTTTCCACCCCTTCTATAGGAATAAGAGTCTTAGGTGCTGATCGCCTAGACATGTAAACTGGAAGCTGGGCAACTGGAACCAGGTCCTTGGCTATTTCAATCGCTGATATCCCGCTGCCGACAACCACGACACGCTGGGAGGTAAAAATGTGAGGTTTTCGGTATGTTTTAGCATGCACTATCCGACCAGGAAACTTTTCAATGTACTTGTTCAATCCATTAACGTGTGGTATCTGGAACTATGAGTGCTTGTTCAATGGGTAAGGTGTTCAGGGGGGTTTCGTACATTGGGGATCGAGTAATGCCCGTTCGCAATGACTACAGCATCGAAGTTTTCTTCCCACCAGATATCAACATCTTGGACGGGTTCGTGCTTTCTCAATACCAGCTTCCACTCTTTGTCCCCCTCACATGATGGAGAAGCAACTTGAGAAAGGTCCTCAACTGTAGTATTGAGTACAAGAAGAGAATCCGTCTGGTGAATTGAAAAGTAGCTCTCTACATATTGACGGGCGACATGATGAGGGACAAAAGGACCACATGGGAAGGGAACATCTGAGTAGCACATGACGACGCTTGGGGTATTGGTCCTGGGCGACCTGTTAGCTTCGTCCCGACTCAGCTTCCCCTGCTTGCCTTACAGTAACGAGCTATATATTGGCGTCTGTGAGAAACGCTCTTGTTTGTTTGGTGGGGTTATGCAAGGTAGGTTTTCTGGAGCCTCTAACGGAATGTCAACAACTGGAGCTATTGTTCCCGGCGGAACTACAAAACTAGGTCTGACAGCGGCATCGAACACCCTAGAAACTACGCTGTAAGAGACATGAAGAGTGTCTGCTTGAATATAGAAGCGACTCACCACATGCCTCCGGGTGATTCTCTTCTCTCAAAAATCCGTATCCGGTCAAAGGATTGTTCAGCTTTAAGGGCTGCCGCTGTAATGGCGCCTAAAATCGTTTATTAGATCAGATGGGTTGTACTGAAATGACTGGACCGAATTACCAGACGCCCCAGCACCGATTACCGCTACGGACTTGATTTTTCGACGTTCGGTCATTCTTCTCTGGAATGAAAGTGATAGAGTTGCCAAAACTTCCGCAGCGAATTGTAAAGGAGATTTCAGTGCTCTTAAAGGTGAGCTATATAATCCTAGTAGGTGATGAGTGGATCGAACTGGGATAGAAACCGTCCATCATCATCCATGCATTTGCTTTGAAGCTTTAAACCGGATTACATGTAATCTCACTACTAAACAACCGAGCAATATAATTTTTGGGCAAAGAAAAGGAAGGTATACAATCCTCAGCGCAGCAAGTAGTCACTACAACGTCGATTGTGCATTGTGCTACTGCCACATAGATCCATTTCCGAGGCCCGCCTGCCCATACAAGGTACAAGAAGTATTCATAACTAGCTTCGTCTGTCTGATCATCAGCAGCGCAACTAATCACATTAGGGTTTGAACCCGGCAATCTTGTCCCGCTTCCTAAGCCACTTGAACAATGAGGGTTCCATTGTGACACATCACTAGTGCTACATGTCTAACACTGTCTCTCTTTTCATTTTTCTTTGTGTCTCTCCTTTAAATATGGAAATGTCGCAGAAAATCTTACACTAGAGTAGCGCTGAGATACTGCATGTAGTGAGACATGCATTGCGCTTCTACTAAGAGCGCCGCCTAGGTCTACAACATGTGTCGGATAATGTGCGAGCGCGCCGACAGCTCAGAACCCCATGCTATTCTTGGGGCAGGTGATCAACCGAATCAATTTTCATGAGACATAGATGATCAACCGAATCAATTTTCATGAGACATAGGTGATCAACCGAATCAATTTTCATGAGACATACGAGACCTGTGTGCCCAGCTGCCAACGCTTTAACGAATGAAGACAGGATCTCAGCTATCCTATACAAAAAGTCGTTGTGGCATGCGCTTAACCACAGTCTTTCGCCGAGCTCTCCATATACTCACTGTACATGTTAAATGACTTAAAATTGTGTTCATTTTCAGCTACACGTTACATGTCTTAGAATTGTTTCACTGGATCATTTTCGGCTACGTGTTCCGCCCAAGTCGCCAATGTAGTCCAACCAGCAGTCTGCCCTGCCGCCAACTGCCTGCGGGTTGCTTGACTTTCCGGCCAGTAAGTTTACCAACGGACAGGCCCTATAGGCTCGGGTTCCTTACTCTAGTTTTCTAGGTAATTCGCCATTTGTAAGCTATAAGTCTAAGCCACCTAATCTAACCCCAAAAGTGCAGAGGTGCTACATCAGAACCACAAGAGCCTAAGTTAATGGCAGAATACAGTGACTACATTTATGAAGCTTACGTGATTTAGAGAAGGAACCAAATCTCCAAGAACTAACAAACAATGTTCGACTTCTCTTAGGCATGCTGTTACCGCTCTCGGGAGGACTATTGGCCGTGCAGGATTTAGGTTATGGAACCGTCAGTACGGATCGGCGTAAACGTCGTAGACATGCGAGTTCACACCACTCTAGATGTATTCTACATTATTAAATGAGGAATTCGTTTGCTATAGTCCTAGATTGTAGCACGCTGCAGTCCACACCAATCCCATGGCTTGGTTTGTCCCTCGACTGTCATCAACTTGTTGCAGCGCTCAACTCTAGGTGGTATATTTTCGGCAGGGCAGCCGTCCACGGTCCCAAAGAAGTCCATCAGAATTTGTCTCTTTATAGGCTTCCCGGATACCGTACGCGGCAGCTCCTCTTTGTCCTCCAGGATCCGAAGAAGAGCTGGCAGCATAAAAGGTGCCAAGCTGCTCTGGAGATCGGACCTAATCCGGGCCAGAGTTATTTGCCCTATTGGCATTGTACCACGTTCAAGCCGAAGAACAGCTCCGCACAATTGTTTTGCATCGTTGTCTGGCACCGCAACGACGCAAGCTTCGGAGATATATGGCAGATCCATTAAGCTGCTCTCAACAACCAGTGCTGAGATTCGGAAGACCCCAAACAACACATCTGCATGGCGATTTCAGCTTATTTCACTTCCGAGATAATGTGTATAAGACTCACAGTCAGCGTTCGCCCGACCGGCAAATATATATTCACCATCCTTTAGCTCGCCAAGATCTCCAGTCTTGAAGTATCCGTCTTCATCGAACGCGGCCTGCGTTGTCTTCTTATCACCAATGTAGCTATTCGAGGTAGCATCGTCAGTATACTGGCCAGGCAGTTATTTGAGCCGATATGATACATACTGCGTAAGCATTTTTGGACTCTTAACATAGATCTCACCATGGTTTCCTTCCGACAGTTTCACCGTAATGCCGGGCAGAGGGGTTCCAATCGAGCCCTACACGTTAGAGTTGAGTTTTATTGGGCGTAGTTAGATGTTTTGAATCTGTGCTTACCTTTATCGCAGAGATCCCTCGACTCACGCCACCTCCCAACTCCGTTACGCTATAGAAATTTTCAAATGGTAAGCCCGTCAAATCAGTCCAGAACTCCTTCGTTGAAAACTCAACCACCCCAGCAGAGCATCTGATCGCGGACAAGCCCTTAAAGTAGCTAGAGCATATGTTTTTCTTATCTTCCGACAAATCTCCGCTTTGATCAATCAATATCTCCTTCATATGCCGCAACAACGCCGGGGTGAATATGGCATGGGTAATCCGATAGTTTCTAAAGGCTTCCAACACAGCCTCTGCACGAGCTCTTCCAGCTTTCTGTGCAACAATGTAAAGCTTCTTACCCGTCAGCACGGGCCCGATTAGACTCCTCGCACCACCAATCCAATGGGCTGGGTTGTAGCTGATAGCAGCGGCGCCAGGTTCCACGGCTTGTGGATCAGCAAAGCATCGTCTGGGTATTACCGCGCCTTTCGGGAACCCAGTAGTACCTGAGGTAAAGAGTAGCAGACCTGGTCCATCCGGGTCTAATTGAAGATTGTCATCGATCCCAATATCAATGTTCCTCAAGGGCTCTGCATTGCACGAAATGGTCAACAATGTCAAGGGGTCAAAGTTCCCTTGCTCTTGGATATAGGCGCAGATGTTTTCAGCCCTCTCGAGGCTGTCCTTACCAGCGAGCATACAGTTCGCTTTTGCCTTCGAGAGAAAGTACTGTGCCTCTTCGGGAAGGACGCCGGAGCCTCCAAGTGGTTAGTTTCTTGTTCCACACAGGTCTTATGGAGTCGCTCACCTAAGGGCATACCAACGCCCCCCATCGCTCGGATGGCGAAGAAAGCAACGAGGAACTCATAACCACTCCTTGAGAGAATGGCAACGTATTGGAATTCTCCACGCAAAATACCTTGCTCGTTCGTAGCTAGTAGTGGTAACCGCGCGCGGAGGAGATCGCGAGTGTGCAGTATATCAGTAAGCAGTTCCGGGTAACTCTTCTTGAAGCCAAGGGCATCATGGACGATCGTTTCTGAGTCCGAAGTCTGCCGAGCTGCAATAAGCAGCCTAACTAGGATTGGGTCATGGGGGAACTTGAGCGTTGTCCTTGCTGACATTGTGAGATTGTTCCGAATTCAGATGTGTCTGAAAATCAATTATGTTCCTCTTGTATGGACAAGAGTGATGAAGATGGTAGGTCACCACTGTTATAGTAGACTCCCCGTTTTCACTGTCCCTTATTTATCACTGCTAGCGGCGTCCGCACTCTCCTAGACCCGGTTGACTTGGAGAGCCCGCCGGTCCTGCATTCTTTCGTTTTACCGAGTGTCTCACCAGCACCATCTTGTCACCTGCTGATCTTAACCGTTCATAGCTAGTACATAAAGGGTACAACTAATGCAGTATATCATCCAATCAATTGGTGCTAAAATATCTTCAGGCAGCGTGTCTACCGAGCAAGTGACACCCCTGAAAATCCAAAGCCGGTCTACAACAAAGAACCTGACGATACAGGACCTTCCTTCAAATCCCCACAAGCTGGAACATACTTTTATCCAATATGACACCCGTTAACTGATGCTCTCTAATTTGGCTGCTCGTACCGAGTTGTAGCTAGCTGTCCTAGCTGCCCTCCACATACGTGGCCGAAATGCGATGGGGGAAAACGGCCCAATAAAGACATGCCGGTGGTAGTTGGGTTACGGTATGAAGGTTTCAGTGTTAAATGCCCTTGGTCATAGTACTTTGTCTGGGGCTATCCTATAATTATACTAGCGGCTGTCTTAGCGTCAAGTCATTTATTTTGCAATGCACCTCCGTCTACGTGATACGATGTACAATAGAGTTGCCACTCACCGACGACGGCAATGTGAACTTGTGTGTTCTGCGATGTCATGTAGAGTAAAGTCCAATCAAACAGCATATCTACGCAGGATGCAACAGAGAAACTGTGCTTAAATGAAAGTTATAACTGTGTCTTAACCGTCGAGCTATTATGAGACAAAGGGCCGTCCAAAGTTAATCAAGACATGTATCCGGAGCCTCTGGCTTCAGAGCAGACCCCCAGACAACCACCGGTACCAGTCATTTTATACTCCTCGATTTCGCCTTCGACGACCTCTAGCCCAATTGTATCTAATGGTACGTAACCACTTTTCATGTTCCACACAACTGGCTGAAATCTTGTAGCTCATAAAGTCCATGGCCGGTAGGTGACATTCCAAAGGATCTTAGGGAGCTTCGGACGGCGCCAGTCTTTTTTTTTTGAGAGAGAGAATGTCTGGGGCTGACGGTTGATTAGCGAACATGCAGGGCTTGTTGAGACATGCGCATAATATGATGTTACAACACTGGCTGAGACATAACATTTCTAAAGAAGCAAGCCCGCGGATGAGTTGGCAATAGCGGTGAGATTGACAGAGACACGGCTTATCTAACCCTATCCCTTTCCAGTGGTAAACTTTTGCGAGAGTGGTGGGCCTCGGTGTTCTTTGTGCCTTGCTAAGTACAGTGATTCTTGATGACTGGACCGGACCAATAATTGCATTTTTGGAAGTATAAACAAACCCACGTCCAAAATGACGGTAATTTCCACATTCCCAGGTCATGTCCACAAGAATTATTATGTCGCCCTATCGAAGCGCCCGTGTGCGAGTAAATAGCTAAATGACAATTCCAGGACACCGAATCCTCAACTCCAATGATAAATATACCACAGTAACAGCGTGAAGGGGAAAAGTTGAAAGAATATTCTACCCAGCCGCTTCAGTGCCAAGGCCAGCGATTTATTCCTTCTCCTGTATATTTTTGGAGTATATTCCTGGGTGGAATTGGCATGAGGGTAACCGTCGGATGGGATTGGTTTGCCGAGGAAGTTGCACAGTTCGTCTAGATGAAAGGGTGGTGAAAGCTCCAACAGCCTGTCGGCAGGGATGAGCTCTCGAATCCGCTTATTGTGTGAAATATAAGCCTGTTCAGCTTTTTTTCCACCATAGTTGTTCTTGTTGTGAACGAAAAAGATCAGTTCCACCAACGTTAGGAAAGAGCCCATGAATTCTGGTTCCACGTAACGCAGAATGCGATAAGACGGCCACCTCATGAATTGCCAAATAGTGCTCTGCATGGAAGTAATCCATGATCCAACTGGCCTAGTGGTCAAAATGACCTTGGCATCTGGGTAGGCGTTGATCAGTTGCTCTCCAAAGATAGCACAGGGAACATCAAGAGCGACATCGTAACCGCTCAGAAGAACGTCAAACTCGGCCCGGCCGTAGGGTGCCTCTGACCCTCCACTGATAAAAGTCTTTTTAATAGCCTCAGTCCAGAGTTCTTTCTGACGGGCGTCCTCTAGAATGAGCGTCATGTGGATAGGCGTGTAACCGAGTGTGGTTAAAGCCGCCAAAAGAGAGGTCGTCCCAGTACGACACATGCCGAGGCAGAGGACTTTCACTGACTTTGAGGCTTCCGGCAACTGCTCCTTGTCAATCAGACGGGGTTTGCGAGCGGCCATCTTGGGAATCTGGTGAGAAATAGGCGCAGTCCTCACAAATATTGTGTACGATATCGGTTAAAGACTGTAATGAGAATGGGACCCGAAGGAGGCAAGCGGGTGCTGGGCTCTAGATAACTGTTAGTGCAATTAAAATATGACATGAGTAAGCCTTCAAGATCCGTGGCTCTCGATATACACTGCGGGATGATCCAGCAGCCTACGGACGGCTCAATGTTAGATGTACTTTTGCAATATGGTAGGATCTGCATTTCAAGCTGCCGGGCGCGCATGTATCAGTCGCTCTAAGACACTCGCCCTGGGATAGACACCAGTTCTCAACCAAAGTGGGCTTGCCGCAGCCTCTCAGGTCGGGACCATAAGCGCCTACCAGTCTTCGTAGCTTGTGTGTACACCGCCACTGATCTTCAGTCCGGAAAGGATCTGGACACCTTGATGTTTCAGGGGCGACGGATTATTGCTACGTTATTCAATAACCTCCAAATGTAGCGTTATGACTACGCTTCGTCACACTCACATTGCTGAATCGTCTTTTGGTCTTTAAGTCAACCAATTCTAAACAGCGAGGTTAGAGACGCAGTTCGTTGAGGATGGCGGAGGCGCTTCGTGGCAGATTGCCAAATGAGCCTTTCTTTGTGAATCTACTCAAGATCGCTAACGAGATCAAGCATGTGATCATCCATGATCCTCAGAATAGAATCGATGCAGATTACAGCCAGTTGCTTACCGACGTGCTTCGAATGCAACTTTTGTTAAAACAATCGCTCCCAGAGTCCATGTTTGACGATGCGCTTAACCTTCTTCAGGTGTCAAACCCATACATTTTGATCTTGTCCGGCAAGTATGAGTTCATTATAGCAGCGTTGTCCATTATGTCAATTGGTGGAGCATTCGCGCCATTAGGTGAGCTTTTGGAGTGCCCAACTTCTAAGAAAATGTTCTAATAGATTTCTCAAAGCATCTAGGCTCCTGCCAGAGGAAGCGTTCTATATGCTGCAGACGTCTCGGGCCATCTGTATCCTGGCAGATCAGCAACACCTCCAACTCGCTGAAGAGTGTCAAGGGTATGCCGCTTCTCAAGGCATAAGCATCCCCGTTCTACCCATCAGCATCAGCAACCCTCCCTCAGAGGATCTTTCCAATTCAGATCCTTGTTTTGAGATTGACCGGAAGTTGACGGTCGAGCCGCATCGTCCTGCCTTGATACTATTTACGTCGGGCACGAGTGGACCACCTAAAGGGGTGGTGCACACACGACGTCTGTTTTACGACATTCACACCTCAAGTAGTCCTAGCGAAGTCTTCCTGAGCCACGACGCTATCCACTGGGGCAGTAGTTTGGTGACGTTTGTCAGCAGCGTCCTGGGAGGAGCACGAACTGAGATTATACCTCAAAATGCTGAGGCTATTTGGGAACGACTTAGGGAAGGAGGGGCAACAACTTTGGGTTGTGCCCCGCGTATTTGGACTCAGATGATGAGACATTTTGAAGACCACCTAAGCCTACTTCCGACGGAAAAGCGTATTCCATATGTTCGTGGCGCTCAGTCTCTCAGCCACGCTCTTACTCGGGGTTCGATGCCCGAACCGTCTGTACTGCAATTCTGGCGAGATCTTGGCAAGCGCCTACATGTCTGTTACGGGATAACAGAACTCGGCGCAACGGTGATGAAGACCACTAGTGACACGGATGTAAACCTTGAGGTAATTGGACCTTTCTTGTCATCGTTCCGCGTACGAAAGCACTTCCAACTAACGGGTTCAAAGCGCTGTATAGGAAGGCCAATGCCTGGCATTACCGTGAAACTCTCGAGCGGGAGCCATGGGGAGATGCTAATTAAAAAGTCTGTCGTGTTCTCTCAGTAGGTGCCGTTCTTCAAATTAGAGAAGAATATCCACTGACTATTTCAGTTATCTGAATGACCACGGGGAAACGGCTGCTTCATTCGACAGTGATGGATTTTATAAAACTGGAGATCTCGCCCGTCGTGTGGGCAGTGACTATATTCTAGAAGGACGAGCCTCTACCGATTGTAAGTCGATCCCATCCTGTGTAATAGCTGTCTGAGCCGTGGGTCTGATTGTATTGATTGTTTATGATGTTTCCACAGTTATCCGCTGTCAAGGCTTAAGGGTGCCGATACTTGAGGTAGAGATGCGTTTGCTGCAGCTCCCGTTCATCTCCGAAGGCTGCATTCTTCAGGCCTCCGATGCTCACAATGGTCAAATAGTTGCAGCTCTTGTTCGCCTCCGAAACCCAGAAAAGACATATTTGGGGGATAGTGGCAAAGTACAAAGATTAGAAAAGCCCTATCTACAGGTTCTCAGGAACTCTCTAGGAGGCGCACTACCAACCTTCATGCTCCCAACTGCGTTGAGGATTCTGCAAGACGAAGAAGAGATTCCTAGAACACCGTCTCTAAAGGTTATCAGGGGCAAGGCTGCTGAACAATACTTCCCGCGCTCGAAAAGTTGCGAATTGCTCACTAATGTCGAGGTATTAGACCTCGGGAACAATCGGGATAGCCGCACACGAAAGGTATGGGATTGGGGTGGGTTACTTTAGGAAGACAAAAAAGGGATTCAGCCAGATTTGTTGTTAAGCCAATCGTTAGTATGTGGCAATCGGAGTAGATTCGGAGGAAGTGCCTAAGTCTCGTATGTGGCAGAAGAACTTGTGCGTCGCTGTCGGCTAGCGGTCGTTGATTATTACTTTCAAACATTTCTTTTTTGCAGTTTAATGACTACCTCCTGATGGGAACACTGTTGACTACCTGGGATTGCACGACTTTCTATCAACTATGGCTTTTGTAAACGCGCAGGATCAGAATTTCGGCTTGCACACGTCGCCAAACCATGATCTCTAACTAGTCGCCTCTAACGTTCCAAAACCTCGCCCGCACGAAGTCTTGATCAGAATGTCTGATGTTAGCATCTGCGGCTCTAATGTGCATTTTTAGAAGCATGGATCTGTCGGGGGTAAATGGGCGGTGGAAAGCTCACATAGACTAGGGCACGAAGGCGCTAGTAGAGGGTTAGAGACAGTAGTGGGCGAGAGGCTATGCAAGGGGTTACCGAATTTGCAACTGCACACTTTATTATGGGGTTCAAAATCATTTTTGTATAGTAACCTCAATATCGACAACCTCAATATTCCACCTCAGGTCCCCAAATAAGATTCAAATCGACCTCTGTTCCGTCTTCTAATTGTCTCTTGTTTGTTCCTCGTTGGGACCATTCCAAGCCTCCAACCACTCCGTTTCCATCAACTTTCCACACATTCATCTCAATCAAGACAGTCCATATCTCTAACATTTCCTTTAAGGTCGTCATTCTGCCACCGCTCGGAAGCCAGGGGCATCTGTCGCATCTTTGAAAACAAGCACGATTATCTACATCAGCTATGAGCGTTACCGTACTTCCAAATCCGTCCCCGGGCGTCGAGTACAACTACAACCCTAACTTTCGTTCCACGATGATCAAATCGTCCATCCATTGAGATCCACTCACATCGGCTGCTCTGCGCTCAAGGACTTCTGCTGGTATTTCGTTTGCCGCAGGGAAAATGATCAACGGAGTATGCTCTTCTTCCCGGATGACACGACCGAGACGGTGGGATTGACGGGCTCGTCTCCTATTGTCCCCGGCAGCTGAGTAAACCGCCTGAAAAGAAGTTGAGTCCCACGTAGTTATACCAGGCGCTACGAACTTCAGACCATGAGGAGGTTTCTTGGCCTTTGCGAAGAAAGGTCGTGAAAACCCATCGCCCTGATACCTCTGCAAGACTCCATTCTCAATCATAAGTCGGGATTCGTCGTCATCACTTCCACTTCGATGAAACCTAGTTCTTCTCGCTTCAATCACTACAACCAATCTCTCCCAAGCTTCTACAGCCTGATCAACCTCCTTGTCGATCCATGACCTCACACCGAATTCTCCAGTTCCTAGCAAGTAGAACTTTCCCACCTCCCACATACAAAGCCATCTCCTTAGCACCTCACTCAACGGGATGCCATTCCCGGGCCAGAATGAGCCCGGCAAATCAAGCCAATTTGCCACTTGCTCATTCGTATCAAGAAATAGCCCCCCACTAGTTGAAGACTGCGCATGACTGTAGAGTAAAATAAGATTACTTTGGTCTTGCCCACTTTTAACAAGAAGGTGATCCGCAAAGCTCCAGAGATTGGGTAGTATAGGTGGCGAGGAATATGGTGTCATCGGGTGACTATGATAGTCTCCTTCGAGAAATTCAAAGACATCGATCTTCTCTAGGAAGTCAGTGAGAGCTATTCCTAGGATATCTGGTAACTCGGACTCGGTGATTGCGTGTGAAGGTCCATGGTTGCGGTCTTGGATTTCCGAGTGAGGGATAGTGAGGACGTTCCGTCGGACGAGCCGCCGAAGACTAGGCTGTACAAGACAGGCGTGTTCGATAATTTGGTTGTGGAGGCTTGCGCACAAATCTGGATCAAGGAGCACCTCTAGATCTGCTGCTATCGAGGGAATGTTTATACTGAGACGAGAACTAAGGTCCATTGTGATGCAATCGATCGTGCTATCTATAAGGCGTCAAAGTTCTGTGGTCCTCTTCTTTCCTTTCTCATACTCGGATGTAGAGGCCTCTTCGTGTGTAACTTCTAAAAATCCACGCCTTAGAGGTTTACACAGTACTCGGGTATAGCAAAAGCTATCGTGCAAT
>JPKC01001669.1:0-20473 GCA_000750925.1 Pseudogymnoascus sp. VKM F-4518 (FW-2643) | reverse complement strand
GGAGAGAGGGCGGGTTTGGGTCGCTGAAGAAGAGGATGAGTATTTAAGAGGGAAGTGGAGTGGAGCTTGTAGCAATCATCAAGCGTGACGTTTTCTGGAGTTCAAAAGAGGGGAGCGGATGGGAAAATTGAAGTAGACGAGCTTCTATTTGTCTGTATCGTGTAGGCCAGGTGGTGTATTTTTGGAGAATACAGCGGTAGCGAGTATGAGGCGATGCAAGAGAATTATAACACCATCATTGAGAAGAATATCGAGAACAATTGGTAACTGATTGGACTGACAGAACAAGACATCTATCTCCCCGTCTTGCTCCTGTTATATTTCCTCACAGCAGAAGGTCGATCTTTTGGAACAGCCCGGATTCAATGAGACCCATCCCCACTGCCGCACCCTCACCCGCCCATGACTTGCCTAGCTAGGCGTCCACCCTCGGAGATATGACTGGACCTGTGCTGCAGCTCCTGAGCTAGGATTCACTTCCACGCTCTGAATTACATAATCAGGCCTGTCGTTTTTCTGACGTCTTCGCAATGCACTAGCAAGTCTTGGTGAGACTTATCCATGTAATCAGTCAACGCTCCTAAGTAAATAAATGAAGCCTATTACACCTTCTGAACGTACTATATGTGCGCCAGCACTTCTTCCGCATGCAGGGCATCGAGGTGGACGGGTACTTGCCGGCGGTGGCGTGTCCGCAAAACTTCGTGCCGGGGTATGATGCGCAGTATACGTCTTATTAGGAGCACTGCATAGCATGGCGTGTGTCGGGGTAGATCTACGCACGTATACGGAATACTCGTGTTGTACTCCTCATGCTATGGGTGAACAAGTGAGAGTGAAGTGTGTTATCTCTATTTTCGTTGGGCAGCAAGGATGATGGTTGGCAGTATTGGCGGTATGCTATTCATCGCCGTCGCCATTCCATCCCAATCACCAGCACCAGAATCTTCCTTATTCTCACCCCGCTCTTATCTCCTATTACCCCTCGCTGCTACTACGAACATCATAGCGCATTCAACTACCGGCGGCATAACACAATAGGTCTCCAACGCCCAATGATGCTACTCTGGGCTTGTGCTGGCGTTCCTTTAGGTGCATACAATGTTGCGGCGAATTTCAATATCGCGCTCCAGATCCAGCCGCAGATTTTGACGGTGTTGAGTTTGATCACTTGGATTCAGTGTTACCACTATGATGGCGTAAGTCTCATTTACCTCAGAACCAAGACAGAAAATGGTGCTAATGGTAGACTTTTAGAAATGGGGGCCTATGAAGTGCTGTGTTGTAGTGGGAGTAGCAGGAGCAATCTTCGGAGCGGTAGAAACTGGCTTGATATTTGCACTAAAGGTTGGTAATCATGGAAATCTTCAAGACAACAACTAATGGGTTTTCAGGATGCGGTGCAGAAAGGTCGGCACTGGGCTATGACTCTCATAGGTGTGATATCCGCAGTCTTGCTCTGTGCTGGGGGTCCTTCGGCATTATTACGATATCTACGTCCACCGAACTGTGCGAGGCATCTCTTTTATATTTGTTGGAATTGATGCTGCAGGAGATGTCTTCTCTCTCATCTCTGTCTGTAAGTTGTCTACATCAGTATTAAATGTATGTCGCTGATGAAACAGTCTTCCAACCTGAGCTAGACATACTATGCATGATCATATATGCCTCTGAGTTTGTGCTCTGGTGCGGTATCATTGCATGTGGAGTATATTTCAACTTCGCTCCTTGGGCTCGACAAAAACTCAGGATCAAGGCCCAACAGGTGCGCAGGAGCGAGGATCTTACGAGAGGCCAAACGAATACAGAAGGCGGTATTTCAGATGCCATTTCTTTGCAGGAATTGCCTTCGTCTACTTCTGTCTTTTTGACGCCGAGTTCAGTAGCATCATTGCGAACTTCGGTCGTTTCACAAGAGCAAGTAGATGATTAAACAGTACCACTTGATTATCTTTATTTACTTAAGGCCCATAAATGCTCATGCCGCTACCGCTAAGAATATCTGCGAGAACACGTTTCAGCGGCAAAGCCATTGACGCCCAGATTAGTTTACCAACGCTGAGTAACGCCGTGCCCCTTCCTCGATCTTGTACCTTTTTCATCCTGCTTTTGGTAGGTGAATCGTTTTATCACTAGATAAATACTTCATAAACTATCCATGTGTAACAACAACTATGTTTCAGTACATAGGACGAATTCGGACTTCGGAAGCTGGTCAACCTCGCTGGAACCACTTATCTTCCAAAAGCTCTTGGGTCGGCCGGTCTCTTGGGTCAAGTTTCATCACCTTACGCATAAACTCTCTATCCTCTTCACAAATTTCTCGGGCGGCTGTGAGATGGAAAGGCCGTTTCAGGATGCTAGTTGGACTCCTACTTAGAGTTAGGAATGGCAAGACGGATGAAGAATTCATCATTATCATTAATGTACTTTTATATTCTATCCTACAGAATAATAGAAACGCTAAGATGTAAAGGAAGTCAGACAACCTTCAACGTATGTAACTCGTGTCATTCTTAATTGTAGTAGTAACTCTGACATTATTGTCTCGATTCACGTCCGATCCCACGAGAAGGTCATCATCACTACCCGTTAGCTGGTTGCCTTTTCCACCACGAATAGTAGTCTCGCTGGAAGCCTGTTGATACGGATTCAGATTCCCTATAGCGCTGCCATCTTTTAACCCTTTATGGCTATGTCCCAATCTCCCACTTAGTGCAACCGAGTTGCCATTTCTCGTGCTCTTGCTCCTACTCTCGTAGGAGTTTGTAAACTTGGCGAATATACTGCCAAAGAGAGGTTTTAGAGCGGGGACAGACAGAGCAATCATCGTGGCGCCAATCTCAGCGGATTCGATTGCTAACATGGGCCCATATGGCCAGGAGATATCGATGGCGACTAAGCCCTCCAAAACGAGGTATAACCGAACACAAGATATTACAATGACACTGCAGAAAGTCAGTATGCACAAAGGTAATGACGGGAGACGAACATACATTACACCGGGAAATAAGACCAAACTCAATTTAAACTTCCTCATAAGACTGGCCCTAAACATACTAACCAAGGCGGCTGGAATCGCAAACACTACTAAGTCGCTCACAAGACTGATGCTTGAGTTCGTGATGTAGACAACGCCCCAGGGCATGCATTTGAACTTGTTGAGCTCGGGTTGCCAATCATACGGCCATAAGCCGGTAACGGGCAGACAGTGGAAGATGATGAGGAACATTTGCGGGATATAGGCAACAGTCATAAAGACGGAGGCGGCCTTGACGCAGAGCAGGAGGGTATTGTGTCGGTCGCATAGGCGCTTGTAGAAGACGAGACCAGAGACGCGGCACACGAAGAGAGCAGTCGTGTACATGAGATGCGCAACAAAATCGTACACTTGTGTTTTATTGGTGGCTTCGTTTGACATGACATATTGAATATATTCAATATGTCGGCCAGAGTCCATTTTGAGGAGTTTTATGCTGAGACCGATAAAGGTTATGTAGATGACCTGTTGGAGTGTAAGAACAAGTAACAGCATGATGGGGTTATAACGTACGGCAGTAAAGATAATTAGAGAGTCATCGAGTCCCAATGACGAGACCGAGATGAAGACGCGCGCATACAGACGAGCAGAGACAATCAAGAGAGCCAGGACCGCAACGGCCAGAATTCCGCCAATTGAGCCAGCATCTCTATTTTCCATGAGATAGTCAGCCGTGATACCAACTGGTACTTTCCCAGCCGCAATTGCGGTGGTGATGGCGGACTCGATCATGTTGTCCCATTAACAACGACGACGACGACGACGACGACGACACGATGAGCGTGTAAATGGGATAAAGTGGAAAACTGAATGGAACACAAGATCATAGACAGGCACGTCGCAACCTTAAACAAGTAACCAATACTAGCGTGAACGATTCCATGTTGAGCCATGTCCATCCGCATGGACCCTATCGTTCAAACAACTGGTAGTCTGGTACAGACTTCCCGTTGGCCCAGGCCTGCACTTACGGTTAGTGGTTGCTTAGTGCTCAAACTCTTCGATGGGCTCCACCGCCAGCCCCTCAGAACATGGCGTTGCAGGTTCGAAGTTTTACGTGCTAGCGCAGGACTTAAAAACAGATCTCTTCGGTGTACCAATAGCCGAGCTGTGATCCCCCACGCAATCGACGATGGGCAGGCAGTCTTGACCTGCTATCCCCCCCGAATGATTATAGCGACCCGCTATTTCGAAGTTCGTGGAAGCCCACTAGCGATCGGCACTCAGAACCGCCTGTATTAACCCAGTTAGCGCTGGGTATATCAGTACTTTGCTGTAGGGATTTACAGCGTCTGGGTTCTGTGGTCTAGTTAATATTTAAATTGCTAATTTCCCGTTTAGGCTGTGCACGGCCCTTCACGTTGGCTTATCACGTTGCTAACAAAATACTGTCAGAGTCTACCAAGATACTTCGTAATTTTGCTGGGCGTCGTCATGTAGCCTGGGCCTAGCGCCAATCGTATTGTTTATTTCCTCAATTTGAGCCTCTCCGGCCTTCTCACAGCTTTATCTTGCCTGTATCAACTCTTTTTTGCTGTGGTACACGCCATTGTCAGAGTCAGGATGTTGTCAAAATGGTCTACGGGTCTGGCCGCTGCTGGCGCTATTGTTGCCTTCACGTTGCCCTCCATCGCAGGGCCAACTCTTTCTTCAAGGGCCCAGGAACAAAACGCCAGTCAGCTTGCTCCATCCGATCAGACGTTGGAGTCGCCGTTTCCATATTACTTCCCTCAACTAGGATCTGGCGACGCCGCGAATAGCGGCCAGTTCCCAATGCCATTATGCCATGGCTTCAAGTTGGAGGAGGCGACAATTGATCAGCTTCAACACGCAATGGATAAAGGCACTTTGAGTTCTGTCAAGATTGTAATGTGCTATCTGCAGAGGATTTATCAGACCGACGCCTACTTGAGGTATGGCGCTTAGGCATTGCCGCAACACTGACTAACTCGATTCTAGGGCCATCATGGAGGTGAATCCAGACTTCCTTCAAATTGCCGAAGTTCGTGATCGCGAGCGTGCTCAAGGCTACGTCCGCGGCAAGCTGCATGGAATCCCATTCATTGTCAAGGACAACATCGCTTCGAAAGACAAGATGGAGACAACGGCAGGGAGCTGGGCGCTCTTGGGTTCTGTCGTCCCAAGAGATTCGCACGTCATATCGAGGCTCAGGGGAGAGGGTGCGGTTCTGATGGGCCACGCGACTCTCAGTGAATGGGCAGACATGCGATCCAATTATTACTCTGAGGGCTATTCCGCTCGAGGTGGTCAGTGCAGAAGTCCATACAACTTGACTGTCAACCCTGGTGGCAGCAGCTCTGGGAGTGGTGCAGCAGTTGCTGCGAATTTGATAACTTTTGCGCTTGGTACTGAGACTGATGGAAGTGGTGAGTTGCATATGCCGACTGAAAAAAATTATAGTACTAACAGTTCAGTTATCAATCCGGCCGAGAGAAATGCTCTTGTAGGAATAAAACCCACGGTCGGCCTGACGTCTCGAGCTGGGTGAGATTCTCAATTATTGACAATGTGACGAAGCTAATTCCATCAGGGTTATCCCGGAAAGTCACAACCAGGACACCGTAGGATGTCTCGCCCGCACAGTTCGCGATGCAACGTACTGTCTTGACGGAATCTATGGCCAAGATCCGCGTGACAATTACACCCTCGTTCAAAAGGCTCCAGCCGACGGATTTGCTCAATATCTCGCGACGAAAAAGGCACTTAAAGGTGCTGTATTTGGTCTTCCATGGCTTAGCTTCTGGCAATATGCTAGTGCAAACCAGCAGCAGCAACTTTTAGAGGTCGTCAATCTCATCAAATCCGCTGGGGCCACCATAATCAATGGGACCGAGCTTCCAAACCACGCAACCATTGTCAGCCCAGATGGCTGGAACTGGGACTATGGCACAACACGAGGATACCCCAATGAGTCAGAATACACGTATATAAAGGCGGACTTTTACAACGACATCAAGGCATATCTTGCCGATCTTGGAAACACCGACATGAAGAGCCTCGAAGACATTGTTAAGTTCAACAATGAGAGCGGGGAGGAAGGAGGACTTCCAAACGTGCACCCTGCATTCCAGTCCGGCCAGGATGGGTTCGATGCGTCTCTCGCATCGAAGGGTATAATGGACGAGACCTACTGGCAAGCTCTGAACTTTTGCCATAAATCGACACGGGAGGACGGCATCGATGCAGCTCTCCACCATAATGGCAAGCACCTCACTGCGCTCCTCGTCCCGCCGGATGTTGCGCAATCAATTCAGATCGCTGCTCAGGCCGGCTACCCTGTCGTCACACTCCCCGCTGGCGTGAACCCTGATACAGGAATGCCTTTTGGGCTGGCGCTTATGGGAACGGCATGGAGCGAGAGCACTCTGATCCGCTATGCGAGTGCGATCGAGGATTTGCAGCTCACGAGTAAGACACAATATAAGAGGACCAGCCCAAGGTATTTTGGTTACCGCGAAAAAAACCTCCCTGTAAATAACGTCTAGGCAGATGGGCGTGATGGGTTCTTGAAATGAGTTCCCTATGGATTGGGATTACCCTACACTGTGTAAATTTAATAGTAGTAGATATATCGTCAAAAATGAGCCTTTTAGAGAATTATATACCCGGAATTATTAGCATTTCCGTCATGATGTTTTGGATTGCTGGCATTTGGAGCTTGTCGTTGAAGACATCATCCCCGCCTAGAATGCGGCGCAATCTAGATGCCTACTAACCTTGATGGGACACTTTTTTATGTTAGCAGCGACTTACACCCTATTAGAGCACGGATGATATCCCCCAACCACATCATCCGAATGATCACTTCCGCGACCACATCCTGCCTGCTTCACTCGTCGACTCTGGAGCGTGTTTTGCATTATCCATACTGAAACCGCTCGTCGTCCCTGGTCCGATATCTGCTCGTATGATTCGGGAAACACTCTGAAGCACCTGTTTTGAACTCGTAGTAACCATGGTCTACCGAAACGTCTAGTTTGAAGATGTAGAACCCTTCTCCAAAGACGAGACTAATAAGCTACAATACCGAGGAAGTTAGACTTCAAATGATAACCTCGCACTAGCGATGACACTGCCAAGTACCATGTGAGAATAGTTAGTACTTTTCTTGTTACTTGATCGATTAGAACTTCTGTCGTTGATATGTCGTCTTGCAGGGCAACTATGGGTATCATCCTGGTAGCCGTAGTATTCTTCTCATACAGTGGAATATATGTGCCCTATAAAAAGCCAAAATAAAATAAAAACAACAAAAACATACAACAGTGGGTATTCGCTAGTGGTAATCTACCCAACTCAGAATAGGCAATATATTCAATTACGATAACAGTCTATATTGGATTCAAGTCGTTTTTAGTAGAGGCCAAAAAGGCTATGAACTCGTATCTGCCAACTCAAAAACATTTCCACTAGCCATGACGTGAGGTATCGCAGAGTTCGCCATAGCTTCGTAGCGCCCAGTACGCGTGAACGAGCGCATAGAACTGACGGATCTGGAACGGGCGATCTGGTTCCACCCCCCAACATCTTCCGGGCCCTCTATATATACCCCATAGCGGCGACTCTCATCACCACCAAGCTCCACGGGCCTCAAACTGGGCTGTGATTTAACTCGCGATAGTCTGTTATTATTAAATGGCGGCTTTAGTACATGTCTGCGTCGACGCTGACGACGACAAAGGGATCCGTTACTGCGGCTAACGAAGCCCCGTGAATATGTTCCTGTTAAAATATTAGCAGAGCTAGATAATAAAGATCAACAAAAACTAACTTGATAGGCTATCTTCAGCAAGTAGTGCTCTTGGAAATCCGCTGATAGGAAGGTCTGAGCTACACGCAATCGGATATGAAGGTTCTTGGAGACACAGTAAAATATCGGTCCGAGCCAGCTGCCCTGACATTTGAAGTTTGACATAGATTCCATCAAACTTTCCGCGCATCACCATATCGGAAATAGATTCATCTGAGATTGGTATTTGTTTAGCGGTACCCCAACATCGTTCTTCCATGGTCGTGAAATATGGAGCAAAGGTTGGTGTGCGTTGATCACTAATAAATTTACCAAGTTTTTTCATTAATCCAACGTTGTTACTAAACCTGCAACGGATATGGCCTGCCATCCTGTTAGCTAATACTATAAACTTGGGAGTGATTTTAGAGTCTCACCACTGCATTCAAACCCTTCTCGTGCCATAATATCAATCTTCTCAAAGAAAAATGTAGTAGCGACAAGGCGGTGTGCAACGTCTGCTACTCTCCGATCATTTGCCATTATGTCTTGGACACATTTTTCCATTTTATCGACTTTATCCAAATCGTCTAGGCGTGGGACTAGAAAACTGAGGTTTGGATTGATGCGAATATACCTTTTGCAAATGGTCGCATTTGGGTCTATGGTCTCCTTGCAAAATGTTTCCCAGATTCGGTTACTGTTCATGATGTGATCAAAGCGGCTTGCTACCGTATGCCAAAGTTCCTCCGTAAAGGTTGGGAACTTTCGACTTGGCGCAGGCTCTCCTGGTAGCATGTTGTCCTGTAATGTCACTCCGGCCTTACGGAAGCTCCTTCGGGACATGTCTGCGTTTGGTGTCTTCCTGTCATTTCGGCTATGTTGGCCTGTACCAATAGACAAGAAAATATCAGGCTGTGACCCGCTAACATCTGGCCATATCGATTTCCTTTCGTTGTGAGCAATAGAGACCGGATTGTTGTGATATAAAGCTCCGTCCAGATATCCGCTTTTTGTTTCCGACTTGATAAAGGTTTTGAAATATGGCGGAGCAGCAGAAGTTGCACGAGCACTGATAATGTTAGACTGGCTGTATGTAAGGAAATTATACTTTTAACAACTTACGCCTCCCATGTCTTCATCTCAAGTTCCGGATGGTCAAACCTTTCAAACAGGTAACTTGCTAAGAAACAGCATTAGCTTATTTATAACACTAGAAGGGTCTACACAAATATAAGAGACTACAACCCACCAAATCCTTGCGGCTCTTGACGATTGTAATTTGCAAGCACTACTGGCTGTTGATTGATTTGTGTAGTTGCGGTGACTGCTACCCTGTTCATGAAACTCTCCTTGCCATCCTGACTGCTAAAAAGAGTTTTGTCTGCTCCAAATGCGCTTTGAAGCGCTGCTTCAAATGGTCTTGTTCTGTATTTGCTGTGGTGAATTGCAGTTTCGAGCTGCTTCATTATCCAAATTTGATGAAACATGCGTGGGCTGAACGCATCCGTGACCAGCTCTTTAAATTTGATAATGCAAGACTCGACAGACCAGTTTTCGACACCGAGTCCTAATGCAATAATACCTCCGGTGCTAGCAACATTAGAGTCTATAATGTTTTTGGTTAATGCTTAAGTACTAACCTTGTTCCAACTATAAGATCGAAGAACGCCTGAATAGGCATTTCCCCACCAAGACGCTTCTCAATTGCCCTCAGAACCTCTAACTCTACGATTCCTCGTGCTCCACCTCTAGAGATTGCGTAAGAATGGAACTTCTAATGGGACAGAAAGGGGCCAAGGATCTTACCCGTCAAGGCTGAGTACTCTCACACCAGCATATTGTGGTTTGATGCTAATTTTCCACGGTGGCTGCCACTGAGTCTCGCGAGTATGTAAGGGACAGCTTGAGAGTTGAACAATAGTCTTGTCAGACTTATGACCGTATGCTTTTACACATACAGTACATAACACATGTCCACAAGGCATTGGATGTTCTGGCAACCCACGCAAGCAGGAGAAGCAAGTAGAATTGCTCATGAAGTTTTTTGCGCCACCAATAGTGGTGTAGAAACTGTCCATCTTGTCCCGATGTAGTTTGAAAGCAATCTCTTGCTCGTCACTTTGAGGCTGTAGAGACATATGAACCTGCAAATCTCTCTGGATGACGTCCAAATTCCACCGTAAATTTTCTATCCATGTCTCTGCATAGTTATCGGCATAGAAGTCTGTCTGGTACGTTCCTGTAGCAAGTATCTTACCTTCAGCGTTCTGATGGCCTTTCTGATTATGACCTGATTTTGCAAGAGTGCAGCGGCCGTGTAACTTTTTGTTATCGAAGTTACATGGCCAGTAGGTATTACAGAAATCTTCCAACGCATCTTCACAAGGGTCGATATAATATTCGTCAAACACTTGGTCTGCCGTACCTAGAACAACTTAAGACAATACCCATGAAAGATACCAGAAATAACATACCTAGAAGACTGTGCCGCACAAGATCTAAAACCACGCAAGATGCTACCATATGGCTCAGTTCCTGAAATATTCTTGGTCCTGAGTTGCCTTCAAATTGGTTGTTATCACGGATCGCAATGGCTATTTTCAGGATATTCCCGCGAAAATCACGGGGTATCGGGTTAGCTTTAATAGCTTCTTTAACGAAGTCGAATGGGCTGTTTAAATTTTGCGAGAAGTGATCGAAGGCGGATTGAAGATAGATTTGGAGCTTTTCTCCATTTGATAACATGCGGACGTGCTTCTTTCTGATGAATGACTCTGCACAACATTTGACAATTACAGCATGAAGCTTTCCAACTTGCTAGTCCATCAGCATGTAACGGCCATGAGTTGGGATTCTGATAACAGTGACTGATGAATAGTAACAGAGCAAGAGATCATGGGTTGTCCTGATCTTGTTTCCGCGATGTCGTTGCACACTAGCATACTCTCGAAAACGTGGAGCTCGCTCAATTGCACCCGAAATATCAGACATCAGAATATCTGTAGCTTGAGTTACATCCCACTGTTCAGGATTTGAACCTATTTCTGATGCATTAAGGGCGATTATCGCGTGTGGAAGAGCAGGTTGATTTACAGAATGCTCAATCGAAGATGATGCCCAGCCTAGTAATTTCTCTAGCACCACAGATTCAAAGGTTCTAGGTAGTACGTTAGCTATGAAAAAGAGAGATAAATATAACAACATACTTTGAGTTCCGGAGCACAAAGACAACCGCATCAGAGAAGGTGTAGAGTAACCGAGGGTAAAGTTGAGTGACAGCATATTCTCTCTTACGTGTGTCTGGTGTTGTCGCCCATGTTATATCTCTTTTACTGCCATGCGACGCTTTACGTACCTTCTTCTTAAATTGTTCATTTGGTACGCGAGACAGGTTAGGTACTCGAGAAGTCGGGGCAACTCCATCTTTCAACTTGAACCTAGCTCCATGTGGTACGTTTTCTCCACCATTAAGCCCTTCACAGTCTGCGTATAACAACGGCTTTTCATTCCAGTATGTGACTGGATCCGAGTATAGGTGGACGTCGCCAGATGTTGGCACGTTATCGCTCGTTGCCCCCGTGACTGGAGATGGGAAACTTAACCCATCTTGTCGCATGTTGTTAGTTTCTTGTTTCTCAATCAACATCTTGATCAAGGTACTTTTCCCGGCCCCTATAATACTTGGTCAGCTCGTAATATATAGAAAAAGGTAACAATTCCAAGGGATTTACTACTACCTGTCTGGCCGATAAACGAAACCAACTGCGGGTATCTAACGTTATTCTCAGAAGTTTGGCTCTCTGACATAATTGTGCCATATCTGCCATAGTCCTGGAAAATAGGGAGATTTGCACTATCACGCGCAATTCCAAACCATGTTGTGTCTTCGTCATTTTTATGGAGGCTTTGTTGCTCCTCAACTGTACGCTTTGGCTCGAGAATATCGCGCAATCTATTAACGACATTGCGATCAGTTTTCTCATGTGGAAGACCATACATTCCTACGGCTCCTGGTCGGTGAGGTCGTTCCTTTACCCAGCAGTCATCGCAAAAAGCATCGTTGTTACACTGCACACATGTGAATGTCCGCTTGAGCCCCTTGCACTCGCAACATGGCTCGGTAATAGTTGTTGTCTGTACTAGACCTGCGGTTGGCGCGCGGGAAATTACTGGTGAAACTTTAGTTGATGGTTAATGATTGATATCTGAGAATTCTAGGCGTCTTACCTGTGGGAATTGTCCCAAGGCTGGGCGTTTTCTGCAAAAACGGACGTGCGGATGAAAGAGATGACGCTCGAGATCGTTGTTGATGTATCGCACTAGACATCGCGAAACCGCCTTTGTATACAAGCAGGATGGTAATACATGTTGCGTCTAATCAGCGTATAGAATTTACGCACTTATAAAAAGAGGAACGTGAGGGGAGACGGTTGTCTTTTTAACCACGGAGATATCTGTTTCATTTCCCCAGCCTTACTTCCCGTGTCGACGAAGGCTTTATTTTAGTGAACGCCACTAAAGGTAAAAGGGCTGCAAGCAACACACCACCTAGTCGCCATTGGCTTTTCAGCCCCTTTCCCAGGGTAGGTTTATTGGGTTTTGACTGGACGGTAAGTCTTGTAAACTGTCGAAGCGCCTGTACAACATCGCGTACGTGTGATATGTGCGTAATAATGCATAAAAACTGAATATGGTCCCAATAGTAGTCAATGTAACCGAAAGGCCATCCATGAAGCCATCGGCAACGATACTAATGTGGGTGCACCGATTAGGACCAATGTTCGGATGAAATTAGCTGAGTGTTGGTTGAAACAGAACTTACACATGTTCTTCCAGTCCATTAGTGAATGGCCTAGGCCACCCGGTATGTGAAAACCTCGCACACCGGTTATTAGAGACTGGCCAATGTTCCCGTGAAGAAGAACGCGCTACCGTACCTGAGGAAGCCACAGCGTCAGAAAACTGCAAATATAGGTGCGGGAAAAAACAATATTGGCCTTGCACTCACCAGCCTATATCATTTAAACTGTAGAAATCGTTTGTTATTGCTGGTATCGCGGTCGAGACGATTGTTTTGTCCTAAATTGAGCACTAGGTTAGTTCGCAGTTAATCCTCTGGCGGAGCTCTGTTGGCTTACCAGGCTGACCAAAAATACTGCGAAGAGGATAGCAACCCATGAGAAAAACACTTGTTTGGGGCCATGTGGGTACTTGGGAGTAGGATTGCCCATCTTATCGACCTCAGGAGTCTCTTCTTCGTGAGAGACGGGTGCACCATTGTCTTCAGCTGCTAGTTCACTAGCTATGTTTTTGTCCTGCTCTATAGCCATGTTTCTATCCTTCTCTCTAGTTTCTGGGCGACATATTTGATCTGAAGTCATTGTCACTGGTGTTTTCAGCTCGAGTAAATGTCGTTGAATCGAATGTTTTACAACTTGTCAACCAACGACGCAGGAAAGCTATAGAATGAGACAACTAGCGAAGCAGTTTGGAGAAAGAGTCCTTTATTATTAACATTTTGTACCTTCGCCATGTCAGTTCATTGTATTATTACTCTTATTTGCGTGCGGTCTAGTCAAGATCGACGACGTTGTGGCCAATCGGGTTTTGAGAGTCGGCGCTCATAACGACGAGCTGTAGAAGTCGCGTCGACGGCTTTTAACACCCAATATGACAGATACGTCAGCCCTGCAATCGTCTTCGTTCCCGCATATTGACAGGTCAGTGAGAGATAATTACTCCTATTTCGAGATGTCGAGTGTAGAAGCGTAAAAGCCATCGACAGCTAAATACGTGTTAATCGTTGGAACCAACCTTGAGTGAGACGAAAGTTTGGAGTAAGCAAACGGCGTTTTCGGAAGTGGACGGCGTTTAAGACCACCAAAAGCAGTAAGTACTACTACATATTAATTTATATGGAGATGTAACGTATTTTGGAAGCGAGGCAGGCACACAAGCAAGTTAGGCACGAAAACACCAAAACGCGTCAACCTAACTTTAATGAATCACACAACCAACACAAGCTAAATTATATGGGACAATAATGCAGACAATGCCATCTGGACAGGTGAGCAGGGGTGATGTTCGTGTCGTTCTGTCATCAGGACCGAAGTTTAGCCGTCTAAGCGCTGGCTGACAGCATATTCTAATATTCCTGCCGTCCTCCATTTCCCCACGATTGAAGCATTTTTGTAGCGGCGCTTAAATCCCAGAGTCCAAGACGAGTCGGACTCCGCGACATCCATCATATTAACATCTTGCGAGGACTGCTACAACTAGCAGAAGCGTTTCAAGACTTGCGATGGAACCAAATAACGAAAAGCTCCTAAAGGCCTTTGAGAGGGCAACTAAAAAATTCAAATTCTGTCCAAATCGCGTATGGGCTATTGCAAGAGAGGACTTACCAAAGTTAATACCAGAAAGCAGTTTGATCTTAGACCAAGACGAGTGTAAGGAGCACGAAAAGAGTGTAAATCACGAATTGTGCACTTTTGATTTTTGCGAACAGTCGCAGCGCGATTTCACAGCAGTTCAGCAGCGCCACGAGTGCAAAGATGAGAAAGATTGCTTTCAATTGCAGGGTTTATTTTCAAGGGAAGTACTCGAAAACGCTGCAAATAATGAAAAGTCGACAGTATGGAGTCTAGACGGACGCTCTATGATCGAACCTCCTTGGCCATACATGGCAATCTCCCACGTCTGGTCAGACGGAAGCGGAACTGGGCATGGCGAGACGGAGAAGTCAACGATTGCTTGTATAGATTTTTCATGCAGATTGCAAAACAGTTTCAATGCAACGGAATCTGGTGGGATACTATCTGTATTCCTAAAGAAAAGGCTGCACGCAACAAAGCTATCCGGAAGATCCAGAGCAATTACCAAGACGCCCGAATCACTCTGGTCCATGATTGCTTCCTCCGAAACTGGAAGTGGGACCCTAAGACCGCATGCCTGGCCATCATTATGTCGCCCTGGTTTAGTCGAGGCTGGACTGCGCTAGAGTTAGCCAAGTCGCGCAAGGTGAAAGTATTGTTTAAAGGACCTGTTGGACCTCTTATAAAGGATCTTGATACAGAGATTCTCGCAAAAGATGACAACGGTTTAGATCAAAATAAAGGGGCGTCTGATATTATTAGGAGCCTCCGAGAAGGGATTAGCACTCTTAACGATCTTTTGACGGTGTTAGGCCCACGCAATACGTCTTGGCCCAAGGACAGGGCTATCATCTCCGGACTGTTAGTAGGTGTTGAGATTGCGCCTAAAGACTCGACGCAAGATATCTGGCAGCAGGATATATATCAAAACATTCTAAAAAAGATAGGCAAGATTTCGCCTGGGCACCTTTTTCATAATGCTGCGACTATGTCTAGGGGATTCAACTGGTGCCCGACTAGCCTATTCAGCATGCCTAGAGATCTTTCTAATCCTTCCCTAACGATTGATAAAAACGGCAACATCAATGGAACCTGGCAGCTTATTCGCGTGGACGATGCTCTCCAGAAAAAATGCTTTTGGAATAGCATGCATCCTTTAATAAAATTAAAGCTTCAAGATGCTCTTAGACACTCAACAGAACATGTCCTCTTGGCTAAGACTGACACTGAGTTGGTGGACAGGGCCCTCTTAGTGAAAGTAATTGGGGAAAAGGGGATGCCGGCAGCTATTTGCTGCCAATACGTCGGGACAGTGTATTTTCGCCAAGAGCTAATCAAGGGGAAGATACTTAATGATTGGATCTTATTCGGCGGTGCACATGATACGCGGGTGATCCCGACCAAAAACGCTTGGAAGCTTGTTAGAAAATTACAGAGAGCAAAAGAAACCAGCGAAAAAACAAGGCGCGAAGGAAGTGAGGCCAACCCTAATACTCAGGCAATACAGGACATGGAGGACTCAACACACAGTGATTCAGAAATGGACCTGATTTTAGCAGCATCAAATGGAGATGAACTAAGGGTTAAGGAATTATTGCAGACGAGGGACCCCAATGCCCAGGATGAGGTCTCGAAGAGGACAGCATTACACTACGCAATCTGGAGAGGCCATTATGGCATATTCTCAGAGATTATCGGGCATGCCCATCTGGATATAGGGGACGAACTGGGACAACGACCCCTACTGCTTGCAGCCGAGCGAGGAGAGCTGCAGATGGTTTCGGATTTGCTTAGCAAGGCTCAAGGTGAAGCCAAGAAAAATATGTTACGTACTAGATGTAAAAACGGGCAGACTGCATTACATCGTGCAGTCTGGGGAGGCTCTTTGGCGATTGTTGACTTGTTACTAAAAGCGAAAATCGATTTGGACGCTCGAGACAATAACAACAATACTGCGCTGCACATAGCAGCCGAGAAGGGATTCGAGCCTGTAGTGAAGCTGCTCATCATCAACGGGAGCGACTGCACAGCGAAGAATCAGAATAATGTGACGCCACTCCATTACGCGGCCGGTGGCGGGCAACAGAGTATTATCAAGTTGCTGCTCAGCAGACGCGCTGAGATTAAGGCCGAGGACAAATACGGTTGGTCGCCGCTGCACTATGCAGCAGGGAGCGGGCAACATGAAGCAGTTGAGCTACTTCTCAAAAGAGGCGCAAACGTCAACGCGAATCTCAAAAGAGGTATAGACATCAACGCGAAGGATGGCAAGGTTAGCTGGACGCCGCTACATTTTGCGGCAATTAACAACCACCTGGAAGTGGTTAAGTTACTCCTCGATAACGACGCCGATGTTGAAGCTGAGGACAATTACGGATGGATACCGTTGCGATTTGCAGAACTAAAAAAGCACTTGACAGTAGCTAAGCTACTGCGTCACGAGGGCTCTAGCGTTAACTTCAAGATTTTGGACTATCGTTGGACGCCGCTGCATTGCGTTGCACTCGACGAGCAACAGGTGGTAGTTAAGCTACTCGTCGACATGGACGCATCTGTCGATGAGATACACAACGGTGATTGGACAGTTGTATCGTGGGCCGCTGCAAGGGGGTACACGACCTTCCTTCAGCTGCTTTATAGCGAGGGCGCCGACCTAGATGTATCAGATAAGTTCGGTCAAAGGCCGTTGTCGTGGGCTGCTAGGGAAGGGCATGTACCTGTTATAAAGCTGCTTCTTAGCAAGGGCGCCAGCTTTAAGTCAGGGAGTAGTGGCTATGACGATCATGCGATGCCGCTAATATGGGCCGCTAAGAAAGGGAAACTGGCTGTCGTGAAGCTGCTTCTAGACAAGGGTGCTGACATCGAGTCGAAGAACTACAGATATCAAACACCGATTTCATGCGCCGCAAGCGAAGGGCACTTGGAGGTCGTGGAGCTGCTTCTTAGCAGGGGCGCCGACCTCGAGTCAAGAGGCAGCCCCGACCTCGAGCCAGACGCCGACAACAGAGGTCAAACGCCACTTTTGCTCGCTGCAGCCCATGGGCACTTAGAGGTCGTGGAGCTGCTTGTCCGAAAAGACGCCAACCTCGAGTCGAAGGACGGCCTTGGCCACACACCGCTATCATTGGCCGCTAGACAAGGTCACGTAGCTGTCGTGAAGTTGCTTCATAGCAAGGGTGCTGATCTCGAGACGACGGATAAGTCAATACCATCACGGTCGTGGCTTAAGAAGTTTTTACTGCCCAACAATGATACGTATACAGATCTGCTTCTTAGTGAGGGTGATGTCGTTAATTCAACAGACAACTCAGGTCTAACACCGTTGTCATGGGCTGCCAGGGAAGGGCACAGGGCTGTCGTGAAGCTGCTTCTGTGCGAGGGCGCCAACCTTAATTCAACAGATAAGTTAGGTTTAACGCCTCTGTTATGGGCCCGTAGGAAAGGGCACATTGATGTCGTGAGGCTGCTTCTCGGCGAGAACGATGTCCTTGATTCGACGGATGGGTCAGGTTAGATTCCGTTGTTGCGAGCCGCGGCGTGCAATGTGATATGACCGTATGATCTGTATCTTAAACCTCTACTAGCCTCTTTATATACCTTGATTTAGGGGCAGCAAATAAATCACTACAGAAACGGGGAGAGATGTCATCTTAACATTTCAAGTTGGTTACTACGGAAGGGGGAAAAATGTCATTTTGAAAATTCCTCGCACTTGGTTACTGTAAGAAGCAACTGAGTAGGTATTCGCTAGTTAATGACAATGACGCCCGCCGACCTCCCACGCCCTATCCTAAAAAGCAACCTCATTCTCTCTAAATCAGGTTACTGACTTCTTGACCAGCCTCTAAAGAGCCTATCGTAGACGGAGTAGACGATAGACACAGCAGATGGCGGCCAGAGTAGACCGTAGAGTAGACAGCATACGGAGTATGTTGTAGATTAGGCGCCGATTCGAACTTGCTCCATCCGATAGTAGCTCGTAATCGGTTGGAGTAACGTGATTATTGTCTTCTGGGAATATATTCACGCCTCTATCTCCGTAAAGCCTAGGATCTACCTACACCTGCCTCCCACCCCCTCTCGGCCGCCGCGCAATAAGTAGCATCAACAGCCAACTTCACTCCCATAAATGTGAGAAATCAACTTCACTACCAGATGTTGGATGTTGGATATTGTCAGATGATAGATGATACACTGCACTGCACTGCGAGACGGGTACGGGTTGGATGTTAGATGTTAGATGATGCACTGCCATGCGTTGGGACCCGGAGCCGGATGCGCGAATGGCGATCTCGTACGGATCGGACCGATGGTGTGGGAGGTTGTTTGTTGGTTCCCCTCCTCCCGCGAGGTCGCAGAGTGGCTGTGGCGGCGGCGGCCGTGGTTTATGCTCGTGATGGGAAACTGCGTGTATAGAGGTGTGGTAAGGGGGCGTTGGTTTACTTTCGTGGGGGGCGAACTACCCCTTATGGAAAGGGGCGAGGGGGCCGAGGGGGGAAGGGATAAGGGGGAAGTTGTGATTGCATTCCTTCATTCCTTGGATGATGGGTATCTGGTATCCGGAATCAGTGTTTGCTTCAAAGGGAGCTGAGGGGTACGAATATGAGACTTAGGACTTGCTCTGAGGCTATGTACATGCGTGCCCGTATATCTTGGGCCCCGATCATGTGGGTGCTTGGTGATATATTTTTGGATGACAGAAGGGGCTCTTGGGGACTACGAGTATACTACTTGGGCAGCTGAGATTTGAAATCTGGGATCTCCTCCAAGGCTATCTCTCCTACTACATTCCCACCTGCGCCTCCGAGTATGCGGATGTCGACTGATATTCTATTTCCAGCCAGCTAGGCAGTGTAGGATCTCCGACTTTGCGAGTACTTTCACTCACCTACACTAAAATCAACTCCAAGGCTGTGCGTCTGCATCTGTATTACACATCCCTATCCCGAGCGTACGGTCGCTGGCCGCCACAAACCTATTTACAGCCATCGAACCATCAAACCGGCTCTATGACCGAAGGCGGTATTCAATAGGAATGCACCCAACCCGCCAACGAGTTGAGGGTGTCCTCCCAGCCTAGAATCAAGCAAGGTATGTACAACACATGATGGTAAAGAGTGAGAATGCGTGTGGGTGGCGCCTGCGCGATGTGTTTGCCACACCAGTCCAACGACGCGGCAAGGGAGCGGCTGGCGCTGGGGACGCAAGGGGCCGAGCGTGCATGGTAGGTGCAGAATGGTGTTGGTGGCGCGGGTGCGGAGAGGGGATGGGGTTATGTACTATACTGTAGGAATAGCGTAGGCTAGAGTGGCACAGGGAGGGAGTGGGGGGATAATGGGATATGGGATGAGCCATGGGAGAAAGGGGGAAAAGGGGAAATGGGGAAATGGGCAAGGGATAAATAGGCTTTGACGGGTGTTGTAGTACTTGTGCCGCCCAAAAGTCTAAGGATGGGGTCCTATGGCTGAGAATTCAAGCCAGCAATTTAAACTGAAAAGATTTATCTCGTTAGTTCCATCTCTCAGTAGCTAGCCTATCAATTGTAGCCCTGGGCGACTGAACGAGTTACTGTAAATACTATTATTATGGCTTTTAGGCTGTTCGGTACTCGACGGAGCAAAAAGGGGGATTCGGCATGGGCTGTGAGACTACCATGGTAGACAATGCAGCAACCCAACCGCCTCACTCTTGCCGTCGCATCCCAATCGAGGCACAACACCGAGCCCGACATCCTATCCACATCAAAGCTCCAACACCGAGAAACAAGAGCGATCCAAAAATAGCCCGATACCACATCTTATCACTATCCACGATTTCGCGATACAACTCACACCATCTTATCGCCCCCCGATCTCGCCCTTCCTCCAGCCGCCCGATACGACTCCGGGATCCCCTTCCAGCCGCCCCGATCTCACACCCCCGAGATCTAATCCCCTAGATCGGCAACCACTACACCCCACGCGTCCACCCGCCCGTGCACCATCTGCGATCGCGCGGGTGGGCGGGCGGCTCGTCACCGTCAGCGGTCCATCGCGTCCAACGCTATCTCATCTCACCCGTCCATCTCACCGCATCATCAACGGCCATCCATCACCCAACGCAGGGAATGACGCACTGTACACGCTCATAACCCACAACATTGCAGATCCTTATGTTGAGCGGCGCGGTGCATGCTGTTGGGCGAAGGGGTGATGCGCAGCGGTAGGAGATTGGCGCCGTGAGCGGCGGGTGATTTATGGGTGACGGGTGGTTCGGCTTACATGGGTGGGGGCGCGCGGTTGGGAGGGCGGTTGGAAGGGGGTGGGA